>PVIA01005374.1:25141-116896 GCA_004024845.1 Tonatia bakeri
TTTAAAGATTTTATTTATTTATTTATTTTTAGAGAGGGAAGGAGGGAGGGGGAGAGAGACAGAGAGAGAGAGAGATATCAATGTGCGGTTGCTGGGAGACATGGCCTGCAACCTAGGCATGTGCCCTGACTGGGAATCGAACCTGCGATGCCTGGTTCGCAGCCCGCGCTCAATCCACTGAGCTATACCAGCCAGGGCGGAAATGTGTGTTTTATGAATGGGGTTAATCACTACTGTCTCCTGAGACCACTTCCTATATTTTTACCTAATCTATAATGCCAAGAAAAGGGCAATGGAATGGGTTGTGTGTGATGTAAATGAAGTGAAGGTGGGAGGTGGGGGGCAGTGATGGTAGCTCTCAGCAGGAAGGTTTGCGATCTGTAGAGTTCTTTGAGCAGCAGTAACCCGCAGCTATTACAGAAGACTGCATTTTCTGTGATCCTGATTAAATGGAACCAGAACAGTATGGATACTGCACAGGAACTGTTTTCATTTGTGAAGCCAAGTGATCCAGATCAAACTCAACTACCATAAAGTGATGGGAATTACTAGGTCTTGAAGCTGCCTTAACTACTTTATTAAGAATAAGACTAAAATAAGAGAGGGCTCTGCATAGAAAAAGATACATCCTTTTTTTTTTTTTCATTGGTGGCATTGGAATTGTTATTACAGTGTCTAGAAATAGTGTTTTTATTTTATTTATTTATTTATTTAGAGGTTTAGAGATTTAGAGATTTGTTCTACTTGTCTCATTAATTGGTTGCTGCTTGTATGTGCTCTGACTGGAGATTGAACCTGAAACCTTAGCGTGTCAGGATGGCACTCTAAACAGCTGAGCTACTTGGCCACGGTTTTTGATGAAAAATTAGTAACATATTCATGAAGGCATTTTTGACTTTATTTTTTTAAATTTATTTTCCAATTATAGTTGGCATACTATAATATTAATTTCAAATGTACAACATAGTGATTAGATGTTTATATACCTTATGAACTGATACCCTGAATGAAGTCACGTAAAAGTGATGTTTTATAATATTAGTGAATCTGCCTTTGTGGTAAGTGTTAAGGGAATGCTATTCTAGTCAAATAGACCAAATTCTACAAAGAAACAACTGGACCTTTTTCCCCCATGCAGCATAGGTGGAGCCGGTGCCTGAATGTTTACAGAATTGCAAACAGGTCTCAAGTTCTCAGGACCTAGGGGAAAAACAGAGATTTTTATGGCTTCTGGCTAACTAGTGAAGGCAACAGTGTCATAAAAGGCAAAAAGTTAGGTGGGAGTGAATTTTGTAGCAATCATAAGGAATGTGTAGACTGTTTCTGAGCAATGCCAGTTTTAAAGTTGATTCAAAGTGTTTTGAACATGAAACTGGCAGGTTTACTGCCTTTCAGATGGGAGTACTCCTAGATAGAAGCCCAACCACCTAAGAAATTTTCTTATGTGTTTCCTTGCTTTAACTGTTGACAGTTGAGCAACAGGGGAAACAAAGAATTTTGTTGATACTAGGAAATGAAAATGCAGCTGCTTCGTTTCCTATCCTAAACCGTGAGGAGAAAGGAGAGGCGTGTTCTGCAGGGACGGGCACCGGAATCTCTGCCCGCTCCCTAGAACACTTGTGGCTGGTTTGTTCCCAGGTGGTGCTGAAACTCGCCTTTCAGTATGGGAGGGTTTTTTGTGGTTTTGTTTTGTTTTAAGCTTTTGTTTGATAATTCAGTTATGGATTGAAAGGAATGTATTTAAGGTTCAGATTCTGATGAAATACCTTATTTTTTATTGTATAATAAAACAGTATAAATTATGGGCAGGAAGTCAGGTTCCCAGTTGACTGAGATATAACACATATACTTTAATTTCTAGGCTTTATTTAACCAGACATGTTTAGAAAAACCAGGTAAATCAAAAGTAGATAATTCAGTGTGCTTTACTTTTTGATATTGCTGGTAATACCATGCTAACTTGATGAGTATTAATCTATGTTAAATCATATTGCTGAAAGATCAGTGTTTTAATTTTAGGGGGTGATAAGAATTTAAAAGCCAGACATATAGATAATTTTTAGAAAATATTTTAAATGTCCGTGTTCCCTTCCTTTAGATGAGCTCTTAAAAAGCTAGGTGCTGTACTGTGACAGGTTATAGTCTGTCGTGTGCAAAAATGGGTCTGATTCAAAATCCAGAATCTCTCTGTAAAAGACTGCTTTTTTTAAGCCACATGGTATATGTCTCCAGTGTTGAGTATAGCACCTATAAGTAAATTTCCCAGTTCTATTGAAAGGCACTAAATGCAGATTACATTAAGTAATAACTGGGTTTTTGTTTGTGTTGTGTATGTTGTAAAATGCACAAATCAGTGGGTTTGTGTCTAGTCACCTTATTCTCATTTGGGGTTGATGGAAATGAAGTAAGGACCAAGTAAACAACTTTTTTTCAGGTGCAAATTCGACCATGGAACCTAAGTGACAGTGACTTTGTAATGGATGGTTCTCAGCCTTTGGACCCCAGAAAAACTATCTTTGTTGGGGGAGTCCCACGACCCCTTCGAGCTGGTGAGTGGAAATAGTAACACCACAACAACAAAACCAACAACAACAAGTCTCCCCATGCATTTATTTAGTTCCTAATATTTCCTAGGTTTCTGGTCACTTACACACAATTTCCAAAAAGAAGGCTGTCATGTCAGTTTCACTGAGCTGGCTCTTTCAAAATTAAAAGTTTTCTCCCAAAATGCTTTGTTTCTTGATGGTACCAGAGTGAATTTCATTAAAATGTTATTTTGAAAGGATGAGTTCTATTTAGTGCTTTCCTATTCAACCACATTTTTAAAAACTGGTAACAACACCTTAGGCAGTGTACATTCCCGTGCCAGTTAGCACTGTGGTGTATGACAAGAACTTACCCCACCAGAAATCCGTCCCGTGCAGCTGTGTGTCCCCCAGCGATGAGCCAGACTACTGCCAGAAGCTGTGTCACTGGAAACCAAACTGAACTCTTTCCAAGGGAAACAGGTTCTGATTTTTTCTTAGGCAGTTTGAAAAATTAGTTATGTATGCAAGCATTTTCATGGTGACTTTTTAAAAAACTTTCCTGTTTCCTGTTTAAGTTCCTTTTCAGTAATGAAATAATTGTGCCTGCTGGGATTGGGCAGAATTATAATTGACTGAGGCATTGAAGTGATGCTGAGCTGATGATATCAATATTTAAATCCAAACACAAATCTGATCAGTTGTGGATCAGTGTTATTGCCAGTGGAATATATAAAATTATTTGTAGGAACTCAGGTTTTAAAGTGCTTAAAATAATTGAGTTTATATTTTTAAAGATGACAAGATAAGGTTATTGTTGCCACTGTAGTTATGAAAGTACAACATTATCTGTGTTATTTGTAAGCAGATAGACTTAATTCTCCCTAAAAAATAAAAGAAAAAACAGAGACTATTAAAATCAAGTTGTGAAAACAGTTATAAAATGTAAAATGTGCCCTGGCTGATGTGGCTTAGTGGATTAAGCACCAGCCTGCGAACCAAAAGGTCGCCAGTTTGACTCCCGGCCAGGGCACATGCCCGCCCGGGTTGCAGGTTGGGTCCCGGTTGCAGGCCTGCAAGAGACAACCACACATTGATGTTTATCTCCCTCTCTTTCTCCTTCCCTTCCCCTCTCTCTGAAAATAAATAAATAAAATATTTTTTAAAAAAGTGTAAAATGTACCAAAAGCTATTTGGCTCTGTGACTTTGATGAGTTCTTAGTGCTGAGTATCCCTCAACATTTGTAACATATTTTATTTAAATCTCAATTTTGGTCTACTCCTGAAAGATTACTTTAGGCCTATATAAAGATATATTCATTATTCTATTTTGAAGGACTTTAAAACATACTAATGACTGTAATTATGACTGTGAAGTTTGTAATTTTGTGGTATTTCAAAAAGTCAGATTTTTCTGGGTCTTATCCTCATTTTAATGGAAAACCGTGCTGAAGGAATGAAAGCAAAGCCACAGAGATTGCCCCCACCCCCTTCCATGATCTCCCGTCTGAGATAAAGTGCAGGAAGGGCTGACTCCAACGAGAGCAGCATCATGAGAGGGGCGTAAATGCAGCTTTGTTTCTAAACTGGTTGTGCTTAAAAAAAATGTAGGGTGAGGTATTGTGGAATAGTCCTCACTTTTTCTAATTAGCATTATATTTAGGAGTGGAGTGGGAGAAAAATCCCCTTTGCTGACTTTTAACAATATATGTATTCTCCAAAAATGGACATTGATTGCTAGTATTGTAGCTATTATTTTTTTGCAACCAGCTACAAGCACAAATTAGTTTTAATACTCTAACATCCTCTTTTTTTCCTAGATGGGAATCTGAAAAACAAAAATTCTGAGAGAATAAGTCCCACAGTTACAAAAATAACAGAACTGGCTTTAGCCTCATGTATCTATTTTTAAGGCACAAACATAATAGTTTATAAACTAAATTCCCTTTTTTATTATTCACCCTTTATTTTCCCTGATTTAATGATCTGGAAGGATAAAGGCCTTTATATAATTTTCCCTTTGTAAATCCTATGAAAATCCATTTTTCATAATTTTCTAAGGTTACAGGACAGGAAACCCAAGATGCTAAATTATAGTCTTTAACATTCTGTGTCTACAAGATGCTGCAAGTTCTAGGATTAGACAAGAATTACATTAAGTTTTCTCATCAGAAATGGGGTTTTTGTGTTTCCTATGTAGATTTATAAGTCTCTAAGTTATTTTTTTAAGCCTAAGCTAAAAGTTTCATTTTAAAGTTTTGTTTTTGCAGTTGCATGGCCAGTAACCTGCAGGTACTTTGTCTGATGGAAATGTCCCTTTATGCCAACACCTCCCATAATTGCAGCTAGCTGCTAGATGGCTAAGTAATCTGTATTAGCATCTTAGACTTTCACTCTCTATCCAAGACTTCTGGGTTGGATGCCATGCAGTCTAAACAAAAAGAGTTAACATCTGCATCTTTTACCCACGTGCGCAGAGTTGGATTACTTTGGAACACACTGAGCTCTGTAGACTGGTGTGTGCCTTGGAGTAGAAGGCTATTTTTAAAGGAATTCATTTTGACTTTGCTAGATCTTAAATTGAATACAGTGCAGTTCAGCTGAACAATAACATTTATTGAGCATCCAGCGTGTTGCTGGCACTGAGCAAGGGCATGCCATGCCAAAACTTCTCACTGTCGTGTTAAATGGTCATCATCGGCAGAAAGTCACAGATTTCAGAACAGAAGAAAACAAAAAATGTATTAATAGAATGCTAACTCAATTAATTAGATGCGAAATTATACTCTTTAATATTTCTTAAATTTGGTTTTTAAATACTTTAAGGCATTTTTTATTATTTCCAGAGGGTGTGTGGTTACAGAATTATAAAAAGTCTTAAAACTATTTCAGGCCCTATGTGCAGAGTGATCCTGGACCAGGTATGGGTGACAGTACTCCAAAGGTGGGATTTTAGGTATCCAGATTGATTTTCACCTTATCGTGGGCCAAAAGTGGTCCTTTAACATGGAATAGTGACTATATTATCACTCACAAGTTATTCTTTGGATCTTGTGAGGCTGTTTATTTTAGATACATCCTCTTTTAAGACAAGACCATTATTACTAATAAATAGTATAAATATAGCCCTTACTCCACCAAACAGAAATGTACAAACACTTTTAAACAAAAAAAGCCAATCTGTTTTAAGCAGTATTATCCTGAGTTTAGACTGTGCCTTCTCGTCCTTTGAGGAGCTCCCTTTTTAAAAATCAGATTGGAAACAAAATGATAGGCCTAGAAAAATGAACCTGAAAATGGGAAATATCATGGAAAAATCTAGATGAGTTTACCCAAAGCTAGATTGCCTGATTGCTGGTTTCTCTAGGTCAGCTAATACACATTCCTACCATCTCTTCTCCCCCTTCATCACTCCTGCCAGGGCCAGTAGCAGGCCAAGGACAGTTTGCCTGAAGTCTCCCGGTGTTTCTCCGGTCCTGTTCTCCTTCCACTCCCCACTTCTTCTCACCCCAAGCAAGGAAAGGCTGTAGGTAGACTCATCATGCCACCAGGTAGCTAAAATTTACATCATTTTGCAGAGAGTCAATGCAGGAAAAGGGGTAGTCTGTCTGGTCCTCTACCTGGAAGTACAACAACATGTTTTCACTCTTCATTCAAGGGATGTACGCACAGGGTCTTCCTGAGCCTCAGTGTAGAAATAGCCCTGCTGCGTATCCCTGTGGCATCAGGGCCTCCCTAGAATGTATCTCTTTGCCCTGAGGGGAAATAAGTGCCAGGCTTGGGGATTAGCAGGGAGGCTGCCAGGAAAAGGTAGAGAATGAAGCATCTGGTCCCTGTACTCTCCTTCAGTTTATGAACATGAATATTCTCTGGCTTAGCCATCTAATTTGAGTGCTGCCTCAGTGATCAAGCTTTGGGACCTCTCCACTTTCAGCTTTGATCAGGCTTGAAAAACCCCCGTTGTCCTTTGATTGAGGCGTGTGAGCTGTTCTTCCCCTTCCTGACATCCTCCTGAGAGTTCGCCTGGCCAGGTCCTGCAGGACAGGTCAGTCTTGAGAGCCTGCTCCTCTGAGTCCCTGGAGCCTGCCTTCCATTCGCTCGTCATCTTCGGGTCTCCTGCCTTTCCTAACTATTGCTCTGATCATTCTTTCCTGTCTTTTTCTCCCCTGCTGATGTTCTGTGATGAACCCTAAAATTTCCTTCTCTGCCTTTTTTTCCTCTCCATCTGTTGTGAGGATAGCTTTTCTGTGGAGGAGAAAAAAACTTTGAGGTAAATATTCAGTGATATATGACATATGTCTAGAGAACATACCTCCTGAATTTTTCTAAGAGCATTTATTTCAGACATACTATGCAGGCATCCTAGTAGTTCACATGTGTTAGGAATAATTGTAACTGTATTCTTTTTTTTTGTTCTATAAAGTTGAAGCAGGTAGAAATCATCTTATATCAAGTTTCTCAGTAGTAGAAGCTTTTTCTTTCACCAAGTCCCAAGTTCAGTACGAGCTGTCCCAGATAAGCTCCAGATTTGGCATACTGGCTTGATTAACTGCATTGCCCTTAGGGTTAAGGATTTTCTAATGTTAGTATGTGTTTGTGTTCTCTGTCCCCCACAGCTAATGTAAAACTTTGCTGTATCAGTGGCAGGCTGAGTAACTTTAGCATAAAGCCACAGTAAGACTAGGATGAATTGGTGATTATGGAGCAGGAACCAAGCCAAGTTTATGTTAAGCAAAGATTTATGAGTAAAGGGAAAATAACCCCTGGACAAAAACTAAACATTTGAGCACTACTTGTTGCTGAGTGATGTGTTCAGAGCTCTCCTGTATGTTTAATCCTCATGATAACCTGTGAAGTTTAAGTGGTAGAATTCGTTTTAGAGATAAGGAAGCAGGGTTCAAGGCCAGTGATGGGCCCAGGCTACAGTAAGCAAAAAAGCTGAGATGTGGTCTCTGTAACAGCAGTAACAGTTAACTCGGTGCCAGTTCGACTGAATCAAATTAAACACTATCTCTCTGCCTTAGTCGGCTATTCATACCATTTATTTGAAAACATCCTTAACTTCCCCATGCCGATGCAAAATGAAAGCTCATGAGCATGTTTCCCCCATTTAAGATGTGTGAACTGCCCTTGTGAACCAACTTGGCCACTGTAAACCCAGAAGGTCCACCTTCAAGTTGAATTCTTTTCTTTCGGAAGTCCAGACGTCATCATCATCTTCAGGTGCTTAAGCACCTTTCCCATCTGCTTCATTTTTATTTCCGAAGAGAAGAAACATGGCTTCTAGATTTGCAATTTAGAATCTAGAAAGATGAATGTGTAGATGTTTCTCTTGGGAGTCCTCATTCCTGCTCTACTCCCATTTGTTTCTCAAAGCATCTCTGACTTAAATGTTACCGTATGGCTGGTTTTAAAGGTGAATTGAATGCTAGGAACAAAACCCTGGGGTGGGGCAGGATGAACAAGTCATGATGATTTCCTCTCTAGTGAGCTAAAATCCCTTTCTGATCTCTGTGAGGAATCGGGCGAATCCAAGGAACCGTAATTGGGGTTCAGACTCAACTTCAGAGGCAGAGTCACCGCCACCCAGAGGAGTTCATGGGAATGCTGTGTGCTACACACAGCTGTGTATTCTCAGTTCCCCTTTCAGTGTGTGGACAGTGAAGCTCATCACAAGAGCCAGGGTCTGAGGGAGACATTTGGTAGTCCTGGTGCTACTAGGGAACAGGTGTTTGTGACATTACTTGAGTTGTGTTAGGAGCACAGAGCTTATTCAAAGCGCAGAATGCCCTTGGATATAGCTACCAGACCTGCTAATTTTCCACCCCTGTAGTGTCCAGACAGGTCCTGCGAACACTGTCTGGGTAGGAAGGGAAAAATGAAAAGTGGTCTGGAAACTCCTGACTTGACTTGTTCATGGACTCTGCCTATGCCTGCTGTCACCTCCATCTGTCTGAATTCCAGCCTTCAGCCGTATGCCCTACTCCACTGGCCTCATCTTCCTCAGGTTACATGTTAAGAATGTGATTTTGGGAGCTACACTGTCCTTGCCCTCTGCAGAGTAGGGTTTAGAATGTGGATTCACTGTCATAAGCTTAGTAGATGGTTTGGCAACATTTTCCAGAGAATATGCATTTCTGATCAAGGGCTCACATTTTCCTGAGCAGAGTTGAGATCACAAGATATAGATAACCTGTGGAGGTTTTAGTTAATTTCTGCCACATCCTTACTGCCTTTCTTCTACTTTGCTCTCCTCCTCCTAAATAGTCAAAATGGTAGCTCTCTTCTTGCCCCTATCAGAAGAGGATTTACAATATATATGGGACTTTTCCTATATTAAGTGATGATACTCACTATAAAGTAGCCTTTAAACCTAGTCTCTAAAAGTAGTTGTATATTCTGACATATGTAGGTGAATTTGTATCTTCTGTATTAAAAAAAAAAATTGTTTCAGATGAAAAATGTATAGGGCTTGAGGAAGGCTCGCTCTGTGTTTGTCAGTCATCTACCTAGTGAATGAATTCAATTACATTTTCCCCCTAAAGCTGTAATTAACAAGTGGTTACTTTTGTCAGTGCCTTTTAAGTACTAAAGAGAAACTCTGTTCAGCTCATGTAAGTGACATCCCTCTGGCGTGAGTTTAGCCTGCAGGATTGAGCAAAGGAGCAAATACAAACTGTTCTTTGACCATCATTTACCTTTCTTCACAGGTAGTCACTGTGGTAGGCCTTTTGTAATTAAAGTAGAGATTAGGGTAGAAAGAGATATGGGAAATCTTCATACTCTTCACCCAAAAAGTTCTTTCTTTAGTCACCTTGGTTGTTTCTGACTTCTCAACAAATGGCCCTTCACTTAAGTGAAATCTTATTGGCTCAAATGTCTGCAGACTTTTTGGTGGCCAAGAAATTGACTGTATATAATATGCTTATACCTGGAAATGATTTATTTATTAGTTTTCATAAAAGTATAAGGGAGTGAGGGTTTTTGCGTCCTATCAAAAGACTTAACTACCAGCAACACAAGTCATGACCTAGTCTTTGGCATGTGAAGATGATTTTCCAGTGGCTAGATGTATGAAGTAATGGAATGTTGGTGCTTGTGGAAAGCGCCTCTGGCATCCTGGGACCCCCAAGATGCCATTGGAGACCACTGTGCTGTAGAAGAAGCTGTGGCTACAGTGACTCTCCTTGTCAGCTGGAGCTGTAGGCTTACAGCCAGTATACCTTCTTTCTAAATCAGACACTTCCTTGAGTTCTTCCTCAGAGTGGAAGACAAGTGCCATTCAGTCCCTTACCAGCATTCTTCTCCTGGTCATTGACCAGACTGAGGGAGTGTTTCCTCTCTCGTTCCATTCCAGAGGAAGCCAGTGCCTTGGAAAATTAGTGTTTAATTTCCAGGCCCAGAGGTTACTTATTTTCATAAGCCCATTTGACCAACAAGGGAAATTCGTTAATGACTACAATTAATTCTGCCTTTAGTTTCTTGGTGTCTGTAACTGGAATAACATTAGCCAAGTGAGGAGGCCCTCAGGCCATCGGAGGTTGTTGGATGAAGTACAAGGATCCAGTGAACTCTGACGTTCGGGGCACGTGCACCATTACTGCTGCCTCGTTTGAGTGAGCGTGGTCCCTGGATCCTGCCCCAGGACTGCCTGTGGGATCTGTTGAGTGCTGGTCAGTGGTGCTCCTTTGGCTGACGTGACTCAGTGATGCTGATCATAATGGGATCAGCTGTTCTGTCTTTAATAAGACATATTCTTGGGCTTAGTGATTGCCAGCTTCTTTCCTCACCTTCTGAAAATTACCTGCTGGTTGCAGGTCATTCTTCCTATAAAAATAGGCACTTAGAAAAGTCCACCAATATTAGGCAGTCTGGTATGGGGAGAAATTTTGCAGTTAAGTAAAAAGACAGCCTTTCTGTCATGGCACCTTAGCTGTTCTTACTGCCTCAGCAGCTTTATATTTCAGGAATCCTGTAGTACTTGGCCTTCCTTCTGCTCGTAAAAATCTGATGGGTTCTTCTACCATTGAGCCCAAGTGTCTGCTGCAGATCTCTTCCTCTGCCCCCAGGCTGTGCAGCTGTCCTTCTCCCCAGATCCTTGGGGCTCTGCTCTATGATGGTCTCTGCCCACTGGCTGTGGCCCAGGTCATCGTCTGTCTTCACTGCCTTCTCCTTTTCAAATACCATACATAGGTGTTTGAGGGAAGTGGGCTCTTGGGTCCTTCCCAGGGTTAGGGCTAAGTCTTTTGGTCTTAAACCATCTAAGTGGCCTGAAAGGAATGGTCATACCTGGAGGAGGTGCCATCCAGTATCAAGTAAACCATTACCTTCAGGAAATTTGGATCCAGGTAAGTAACTGCTACATTTCTCTCCATAGTACCTTTATGGTGAAGATAACTTTAGAATATCAGACTTTTGGAATAAACCAATTTCCAAATGCTTTCTATACAAAGTCGTTTTGTAAACATACCAATATAAAGATATATT
The DNA here is from genome assembly GCA_004024845.1 of Tonatia bakeri. Classification (NCBI taxonomy): domain Eukaryota; kingdom Metazoa; phylum Chordata; class Mammalia; order Chiroptera; family Phyllostomidae; genus Tonatia; species Tonatia bakeri. Next base: position 36,154 of record PVIA01005374.1, read on the forward strand.
TAGAAGAAGTGGGACAGGGACTGCAGACCAGACCTCTGGATTTGTGGCAGGTGCAGGACGGGTATGTCTTTACTGCTTCCACAGCAGCCTGGTGTCTCCGGACACATCGTAAGAGCTCAGTATACGTCCATGGCTGCTATTATCATTACTAGCATTACTTAGAGTTTAATGGGAGAGGTCAGTGTGGAGATCTCTTAGATGGGATGAAATATATTTTAAAAGTCTTTTTTTTTTAATTGTAGAGATTTACTTTAAGGCGGAAATGTATTACCTCTAGTTAAAATGATGAGTTAATTCTTTTATAGCTTAACCTTAGACAGAGCAGTGTAACTTTAGTAATTGCTTTCAGTCTTAGAGGTCAGTAAGTAGGGACATTTCTTATTAACTTGCTAGGGCACTGTGAAATGCTTTGCCTACCCAGGGCCCACTCCAGGAGACTAGGCGGTTAGAAATTAGAACAAGAGGATTATTGATACAGCATTTCTTTATACTGTTGCTCAAGTTCTGATTATGTAAATTTGTGTGTGTGTGTAAATTCTTACTTTCCCCCTTCATTTTGTTTTTAAATATCCTATAAGGAGCTCCCCTACTTGAGTTGTAAGACCGATGTGGACACTCTTCATGATACTTGACATGAGTTTTCCTTTTCTTAATTACACTGCATGACCCTTAAATAGTTCTTCCTTCTCCCAGTCAAGAGTGCCTTCTAAACATTTATACAGAATTGTGTTTATTTTCTTGCAGTTGAGCTGGCAATGATCATGGACCGTTTGTATGGTGGTGTCTGCTATGCTGGCATTGACACGGACCCAGAGCTGAAGTACCCGAAAGGTGCTGGCCGCGTGGCATTCTCCAATCAGCAGAGTTATATCGCAGCCATCAGTGCTCGCTTTGTGCAGCTCCAGCACAATGACATTGACAAACGGGTAAGCAGCTGCTCAGCGCAGAATTGCTGTGGGGAAGAAATGGCATTCATTCTCTGGGCACCTGGGAAGAAAAGCACCTTGTGTTCATAAGTGAGCAGCTCTGCCTTATGTGGCATTAGTCCACAAGTCCACTGGGCTGCCTGAAAAAGAGGGCACCCTTGGTATTTAAGGTGTTAATGAACCCTCTGCCTCACTCATCCCCAGGGTGATGTTACACTTATGAAAATAACCTGGCCAAATTTAGCGTACCAAGGCCGTGCTGTTCAGATGATGCCAATAGTGCATTAGCGAGGGTGGAGAGCTGGTGACCTATTTGACCCATGTGGTGCTCTTAAAACAAACAAGTCTGGCTGTGGCTGGATAGCTCAGTTGGTTGGAGTGTTGATACGCCAGGGTTGTGGGTTCGATCCCCTGTCAGGGCACATACAAGAATCAACCAATGAATGCATGAGTAAGTGGAATGACAAATTGATCTCTCTCTCTCTCTCTCCCCCCCTCTCTAAAAATCAATTTAAAAAAAAAAATAGTTAAACTTAGACTAAAGTTTAATGTTAATGTTCAAGAGTATACATAAAATGTTTAAGTTCCGATTTCTCTTAAAATTGCAAGATCACACATGGTAGCAGTCATTGGAACCAAGTAGCTGTTGTTCCCTCCAGTCCTCCTCCAGCTCCCCGTAGTTCTGTTGCTCACACCATATACACTTAGCCTGCCTCTCTGCCCGTTGACATCACCTGCCTGGCCACTAGAGGCATCCAGCTTTCTACTTGTGATCTAAAGAGGGAACATGAGGTAGATTTGTACGGAGTTGCTGTGCTCAGTTGGTTTTGCAGACAGGCATAGGTTTCAATTCCTTAAATCCCAGCTCTGGCACTTGGGGGATGGAAGGTAGTAGGTGTTAATCTGGGACCTATGTTAATAGAGTAAAAGAGCAAGTAGGAGAAGAGCATTGAGTCTGGGACACTTGCCTATGCAGTTGTACAGTGACTGCTAATTCTTCCAGCAAAGGGTATACTTGGGGAATATACTGAACTGGGTAAAGTAGTAAATATGTTTTTTTTATGAAATTTCATCTATACTCTCTTTGGTTAATTTTGACTAATTTTGTGTAGCAGACTGAAGTATCCTGGGGGATGAAAATTTCAACTGGTGATGGATTTTTATGTTCAGCAAGATTATACTTTTATTAGGACATATATCTATCAAACATTATAAAAGCCAGTGCTTAAAAAAAAAAATACCTGTTTGCTGCATCACTGGGCTCCTTAAAAGTAAGTAGTGGTGGTTTCTTTTTTACTTCAGATGAATAAAATAATTCTATTTCAGAATTTTGAAACACTTTCTAGAAACTCAGAGGGGTGGTAAAGATTTGACTCCATTCCTAGTTTTCAAGTACACACAGCATCCTGAGCTTCCCCCTTAGTACCAGCAGTCTTTCTACAGGCTGCAAGCCCCACACAGATGGGCGTGGTGTCCGTCTCGTGCTCTCTTCATTCCCAGTGCTCAGCTGTTGCTCGGTGTGTAGATGCAGGAAGAGGTGCTTGATAAACCTTGGTTAAACTGACAGATGGTGCCACGTGAAGGGTTCTCCTAACTATTCCTGCCATAGGTGGTGGGTGTTTGTGCCTGTATGCTTCTGAGTCTGAAGCCCCAGGCTCCATGGTATCTATACTGCTCTTGCAGCTGTTGCCGTACACTCAACCTAAAAAGCCTTAGGTTCTCATCAGTGTGAAAGCAGCTTTCTCTGTTCCCCTCTGAAACCAGAACTAGTGACTGCAGAGGAGGTAGGCCCTGGTGATGATAAATGAACTTCCATTTCCTCATGCTTCTGTCTTCCCCTTGCTCCTGGCGTATGCCTTAGTCGAGGGAAGCACATTTGCCCCAGAGACTGTGGTAATCGTTGAGCCTCTTCAGCAGTCACAGTAAATTCAGATACTGTCTTTTCTGTTGCCTACCCTGTGCGGATCTTGCTGCGCTCAGGCCCTCAGTATTTCTTCCCACAAGACTTAAGGCAAGAAAGAGACAAGTGGCTTTGCTTTCGTTAGCATGACAGTAGGCCATGCTGGGAAATGTGTTTGTAACATTAGACTTCTCAGGACTCAGGAAAGCCATTGCCTTTTCTACTCACTGCACTTGGGCTAAGCATACCTTCCTTGTCTTCCTTGGTAATCATTTAGGGTAACAGCCAATGGCAGTGGAGAGTATGGAGCTTGGAGCTAGAGCGCATTCCGATAGTTTTAAGCCCCTGCTGTACCAATACCTGGTGACCCCAAGCAAGTTGTGTAATGCCAGCAACCTCGGGTCTTCATCTGCGATTCCCTCTTGGGGACAGTCTGCAGATTAGATGGGATGTGAGGGTAGAACAGCCAGAGCTGTATGGCAGTTAGGCCAATGTTTAACTAGCACTTGCTGGTTAACAGTATTCATCTTGCACTTAATACTGATGTCATTAACATTACATAGCTTGAATTTTGTTGGTTTCTCTGCTAGGGATGCAGTGAAAAGTGAATGCACTGATTAGTGAAAAAAGCACTGGGTCAGGGTCGGATTGCTGGGTATAGAGCTGGTTTTGTTCCCCGGGGGCTGTGTGACTGAACAGGTCACTTAAATTCTGAGCTCCAGTATATAATGAGGGCAGTCACGATGGCCTTGTGCATCTCACAAGATTGTTGAGAATCCCAGGAGAGAGATTAAACAAGAAAGCAGTGTGTGTGTGTGTGTGTAAAACAGTGTACAGATGTGTAGTAGAACCATGGTCATCACAAGAACACCACCTCCATCCACCTGGAGTCAGAGACTTGCCTGTTCCATTAGCGCCCTCGGATGGCAACCATCTACATGGGAGAGTGGGAGTCATTGAGGGTGGGAGTCCCTGCTGCCGCCTTCACCTGCATGCTATTTGCGTGCACCGACCAATGTGGGAACTGCTTGATGAGGAGAGGGGAAAGCCTGCTTCCATCTTGAGTTGGGCTGCTGTGTCAAAACCGGTCTTCTGTGAACATCGTACTCCCCCTGATGCGCACACTGCTGCTCTGTCCTCTTCATTTCGGTTGGGCACAGGCGACACTGCCCTGTTCTGTCGTCTCTGGCATTTTAAGCCTCTGCTAACTGCACCCTTCCTAGATGTTTTTTAAGGTTCATTTCTAGTTTTATTTTTATTTATCTTTCTCCTAAAGCTTAAATTTGAGCTTTGCAGGGGTCTCCCATTATATGCAGGGTGGAACAAAAGTGGTTTTACAGTTATAATACAAAGAAATAATACAGTAGTTAATAGATGATAATACATGAGTAAACTCTGTGTTTTGCATACTTAAAACTGTCAGTCTACTTTTGCCCCACGCTGTGTGAGCATGGCAGTGTTTCCTTAGGTGATGGCCTCTTTCTTAGGGGCCCTTTTGGTGACTGTAGTGAATTTCTTCTTTTCCAAATAACCCCTCCGGGTTTTTAGCAATAGTCTCATAGCTAAAGCTTGGAAACTTGCCGTCCTCGGAGGCAGGGGCACATGGCCACAATCCCTTTTTCTTGCTATTACGGATTCCAAGATGCTACAATCTCTTTCTCTTTCCTTCTGATGTTATCCAGAGTTGCCTTTTAAACCAAGACCTTGGCTATTTTAAATAGCATCAGCTTTTATTACATTTCTGGTCAGAGGAGCCTCCTTTGCTGTCTGCATCAGTATAAATCAGATTCAGTGAATTTTTTTAAAAAACTGCAGATGGAATTCTAAAGGTCACTTGCTTCCTGTTTGCAACCCTTACACCGTTCACTGTTTGCTCCATGTGGAAAGTTGAAGAGGGCAGCCTGTCTGTGGACATATTTTCATAGTTGCACGGTCAGTTTTAGAACATAGGAAGGGGTGTTTTAATGGACAGGCTTCAAGAGTACAGTGAGAGGATCCACTGAAAATAACCCTGGTGGAAAGGGCACTGCATTTATCCCGGCAATTTTACCCAGCTCACTACAGGGAGGGGGTCCTACTTCTTTAACATGTACTCTTCACAGTTACAGGAACAAGGTCACCCGGGCCAGTAGGGCGAACTTCTGGTTCTTGCTATAGCTATAATTAGGGTCCCCCAAGATCATGGGACTTGTCAGGGTGGGCTGACAGATGCACACTTCAGCAAGCTGTTCGCCATGGTGTGTCTAGCAGTGGAAGGACTACCAGAGGTGGAGGGGCTTCTAATGGTGGTTCCTCACTGAAGCAGAGCTGCCGTGATGTGGACTCTGCCACCTGTGCCCAGAGTCCTGAATGGGAGCCCTTGGCACGTGGGTGACATGCAACAAATGTGTAGGACACATTTGGATGATAAAGGGGAGAGCAAGGACTGGAAGCAGCCGTGGGAGTTTATCGAGAGTGCCCAACAGCGTCACTTTCATCTCTCACCTGGACACGTAGGACAGCTTTCTCATCGTCTCCCCAGTTCCTCCGTAGCCCATCTCCAATTCATCCTTTCCTTAAACACCAGCGGACCTTGTAAAGTCATGTGTGAATCATGCATTCCCTCCTTTGAACCTTTTCATTGTGTTCTGCTGCCCTTAGGATGAAGGTCAAATTTCTCACCATTGCCTACAGGACCCTCACAGACTGCATACTTCTTCTGCCTTAGTGCTTTCTTCCTCATCTTGAGCCAGTTACAGCTGGCCTTTTCTCTGTTTTCCAGGATTATTATATACACTCTTCCCTCTGCCTGCCTAGTACCTTTTTTTCCTTAACTACTCAGCTTAGTCATGGTGTTCCTAGGAATCTGTTCTTCAGTGGAGCCTCTCTCCCCCCGAGCATCACTGTCATAATGCCACAAGGGATGGGTAGGCTGGTTTCTTACTATGAGACCAGAACATTAAGCGAAGTAAATGTGTAATTAATGCTTTAATGTCCGTCTACCCTGTTAGACTATACAATCCATGAGGGCAGTGACTGTATGTCTTTCATGTTAGCTACTGATACTTGATACATGGTGGTCACACATTATTGTTTATTTTTGGATGAATGAATGAGCAAGTTCTTGAATAAATGCTAATTGAGAAGGGGCGTAAATGGAAGCCTCTGTATCCCAACCTTTGGCGTATCTAACTGTCCACCAGAGGGCGCTTGGCCCAGCATCCCTTTCCTGCTTAGTTAACACTTGAGCAATGGAGAAATGTAGGTTTTGCTGTTTAAAATATCAGAAACTGTTCTTTGACACTTATAGTGAATTAAAGCCACACTTAACCTTAGGCATGACCTGATTCAACCACCTTTATTTTGCAACAGGGGAAAGTTTAGGAGAGATTTGGTTACTCTTAAGGCACAGAGTGGCTGTCAAGGACAGAGTGGCCTCTGCTCTGGGGACTCCTTTGCATGTTTTAACATGTCATGCACTTCTCAGGAGACGAACATACTCTGCACAGAACAGGGCACATCTGGGGGCTGTTACCAGGATTTTCTAGTATGTCTGTAGGTCATTTTGAACGTTAACAAAATAAGCTTGAGATTTTCTTGTGCTTTTTTCTACAGTTGTTTTGTTTTTTTGATTTTGACTCTTGTACTGTCTTCATGTAAAACCTTTTGTCAAGTCAGTGTGAGCCAATGCAACTCTACAGAATTTATATATAACCTTTAGGATAATTTATTTATATTTACATATATATAACATTAGTGAAAATGACATTTTTAATGTCATAAGAACATTATTATAAACAACCCAAGGGATGGGATGGGTGAATGAATAAATAAATAAATACATACATACACACACAAACACAATTCATGCCTCAGCTTTTACTTCCAAGGAAAAATTAACATCTTGAAATAAATCCTTTAAGGCTTACGCTATACATATCTTACAGTTGATATTCATCGTTAATGACCAATTTGTAATGTGTCCCCGTGTTGACAATGCCAAGGTTATGTGATACCCAGTATAGTCGTTCCCAGCTTTTCTCCTGCCTGGACATACACGAGCCATGTGATAACTCTCAAGGGGAAGAGAGGCTCCCTGTAACACCATTAGGGTGGGGCATGCGTGGGGCATGCCCATGAGTACCTAAGGGGCGTTGCTCCCCACATCACTCCTGTCCTCGCCACCCACAGAACTGTGGCTCTAGTGGAAAGTGTCTCCTGGCTTGGACATCAGGAGATCTGAGCTGCACTCCCAGCTCTTCTCCCAGTCACGTTGTGTCCTTGGGCAAGTTTCTTAACCTCATAGTGGCTTGTTTGTATTGTCTGGTAGTACTAAGAAACCAGACTAATTATCTTATGGTTTTTTGTGCAGGTAAACAATGATAAATGAGTAAATGCTTTGGAAAGTTACTAGGCTGGACAGAGGTTGATTTCCATTATTGTAGAGCCTGGCCTATTTAAATTGTGCTGTTGCCCAACCATGTGACCAAGGCTAATGGTTGACTCTTCTTTTTCTTTGAAAGTGCTGGCTCAGTTTGACTAAGAATCCTTATTATCCTTGATATAAGGGTAAATAGTTGAAGTTGACACTGAGACAGTAAATGAAAGAAATTAACACAGGGGCCAGTCTACCAACGCTGTTTGGGTGTCAGTCAAGACACAGAGAGTCTCTTTAAGTTCCTTTTGTGGATGTAAACACCTGGGTGCATTTTTTATTTAAAGAATTGAAGGGGTTTTTTTTTCTTTAGCCTAGAAAGAGGTGTTTTTACGGGCATCTTTTCTCAGATAATGAAAAGATTTTGAACTTGAAATTTAGTAGAAGGTTAGGATTAAATTTGGCTTACATTCCTTTGAACGGGGTCTCTGAAAAACTGGAACAGTTTAAGGTATTTAAGTATAATAAAGGCAAAAGAGGGCACCTGTACTCATTCTGTCTGTTATAATGGTATTTTTAGAAGTGGTGCCAAATGAACACCTAAGATGTGAAAGCTCCGCTAAATCCAGTTTTCTTTATAACTCAAGTCTAGGTCAATTACATACGAAAGGTTTTTGTGGTGTGGAAAATGAGATCATGTGAAAATGGGCGATCTTTCTATGTGGCTGTTTTCCTACCCCTTTGTCTGCTCTGTGCAGTTCTGAGAAAATCTGCAAGGGTAGGGTCGGTCAGATCTCCCTGAGTCCAGCAAAAGCGTATGGTTTGACTGATTTGAATAATTTCATTGCAAAAATCTGAGAGGCCCTCTACACACACACACACACACACACACACACACACACAACTATTGTCTAGCACAACTTGCTCATGCTGTCGCCTAGAAATTTGTAAGTCAGATGTTTGTGACTTGATGTATGTCGTGCAGAAGACACTAGTTACAGTCTGCCAGCACAGCCCGTAGAAGTGTCTTCACTAGTCGGAAGATACTAGACTGGAATCAGCCATCTGGGGCTTAATCTTGACTACACCACTTTGTTACATAGCTTGAAGCAGGGGTGTGTGTGTGTACATGTTAATGAAGGTGCTTTTGGTAACTGGGAAGCACTCTGTCAATACATAATCACACGGATAACATACTAATTCACATGAAACCATGAATGGTTAATATTTGAGCTGTTCTGAAAGATGCTTATTAGTGTAATTGAAATTTGACATGATAAAAGGAGTTAAATATTTCAAACAAGATAAAGGAAAAGTGGGTTGATTATTTGAGTTTTTGAAATAGGAGGAGGAGCCCTGGGTTGAGTGCCAGCCTGCAGACTGAAAGGTCATCAGTTTGATTCCTGGTCAGGTCACGTGCCTGGGTTGCAGGCCAGGTCCCCAGCGAGGGCCATATGGAGGCAACGGGTCTGTGTTTCTCTCCTTTTTTGCCCTCTTTTCTGATAGACAGACAGACAGATAAAATCTTCCGAAACAGTGAAATAGGAGGAGGAGCTCTTGGTGGGCAGGAATCTGCTCCTAAAACTAGTTTCCCCAAACCACCATTAGGAAGCTGTTCTTTATAAAGCATAGTCCCTTGAGATTTTAATATCTATTTTACCAAAAAGTCTTTTTCTGAGTAAAATGAGTTTGGAGATGCTTTTTTAAAGACAAATAAGCTGCTTTATTCTAGGACTTCTTAGAATCTTTATATATTAATCTTCCTTGTAAAAATCCAAGAAGGAGACACTGCAATTTTTCACAAATCCTTTTGATTATGAACTCTTCTAAAATGCACCATCTCTTAGGAATAGTGTTCTAGGGAGCCCGCTGAAAAAATACTGTGTTTTCAGCTTCTTTCATGTTCAAATTGAGAAGTTTAATAAGCAGTTGATTTATTTCCCCTGCCTCAGTCCTTTTTTTTTACCAAGCGTATCACACTCACCATATGTTTGTATTTTTTTATTGCAGCAAAAAAAAGCACATGAAATCTATCCTCTTAACAAATACTTAAGTGAACAGCACATTATTGTTAACTGTAACAATCTGGTGCATAACTGAAACCTTATAACCTCTGAACAGCAACTGCCCACCGCCCCTCCCCGCCCTTTGGCTGAGCCCTGGCAACCGCCAGTCTGCTTGCTGCCTCCCATGAGTTTGGCTGGTTTAGAAACCTCGTCCAGACAGAGTCATGCGATTGTCCTGAGACTGGCTTATTTCACTTAGCATAATGTCCTTAAGGTTGTTCATCCATGTTGTCACATGTGACAGAATTTCCTTCTTTTTTAAGTCTGAGTAATAATATTCCATTGCATGCATACGAGGAGAGACCCCCAAAAAACTGGAATTATCTTTTGGAGAGTGGGCCCCTTATAACACAGGTCTCCCCTGCTAGGTGAGTGTTCCAGGAACCAATCTGTATCAGTGTATTAGCTGGTGGTGCTGTGAGAGGCTGCTTTCAGCTTCAGCTTTTTGAAGACTTTTTCAACACGTTTGTCCATTTCGTGAGGATAATTTGCAAGTGCACCTGCCCACACTGTGCTGAGCGTTCAGCAGTTTTCGACCTAAAATAGTGTGACCCCCATGCTCCATTGTCCCTATTCACCCCATCTCACCCTGAGCGATGTTTTTTTGTTCCTCTGGATGAAAGAACTCCTCAAAGGGAAATGTTTCCCTGATGTGGAAGAGGTGAAACAAAAAATAGCAGAAACACTAAAGGCATCAAAATTAACAAATTCAAAACTGTTTTGATCAGTGGAAAAAATATCTCGATAGGTGTATTGCATCAAATGGAGAGTACTTTGAGGGTAACTGAAGTTTCAACATATAAGAATAAATACACAATTTCTTATGAATAAATTCCAGGTTTTTGGATCCCCCCTTGTATATACTGTATTTTTGTATTTGTATATCCCGTATTATCCATCCATCTGTTGATGGACATTTAGCTTGCTTCCACACCTTGCCTATTGTGAATAATGCTGCGGTGAACATGGTAGTGCAGATATCACTTTGCAATCCTGATTTCAGTTCTTCTGTGTGAACACCCAGAGCTAGGATTGCTGGATGTGTATTTTCTGTCTACCAGGGTTGGGATAGGGCAAGGACACAGCAGCTGAGTACTCATGGCAGTGGTGGGCATTGAAGGTGTGGTTGATATTCCCTATGGTATGTATAGATTTTTGTATTTTGATTACTAGAGATTATCTGTATATTTTTCTATCATATTGGTCTCTATATAAAGAGGGAAAATAGTTTTAAAATCAATATGCTACTGACAAATAATGTTTCCTTACCTCTGTTTTAGCTTAATGCAGAGGACCAGAGAGACTGACTTTCAATTAGCTAATTTAGGGCTTTCTGATACATTGTGAAGCTAAGCCGCAGCACATATTTGCTTTGAATAGCATACACTTTATATAACCCATTTTTCAGTTAATGAGATGTTATCCATTGTACTTTCCTTTGCAGGCACTTCACTTCAAGTACTTCATGTCTTTAATCTTTTTTCTCTCTTCACTAGAAACACATTAGCCCTGAATTTTAGCTAAAGGCCATCAAAGGCTTTGTATTTTTAGCCTGAGTGAAGATTGTTATGACCCAGTAACCATACTGACAGACATGCGGGTGATACTACACTTTGTCCCTGGGCCCAGCTGGAAGACGTAAGATGACTCAGTAGCAAAAGAAGTGAGGGTGCTCATGACCTGTTCCCAGACTGTGTCTGCTCTAGCCTTAGTCTGGGACTCCCGTAACCCAGCCTTTATTTAGCTGCCACTGCTGACCCTGCCTTGATCGGGCTTGAAAGCTTCCCAGCTGCAGCCGTGGCTGTGTTCGATCTGAGCCTTTGAGAAGCAGCAACACCCAGGAGTGAGTTCACGCATTGCTGGGACTAATCCTACCTGAGTTTATTTTGAAGCACTGGCAGTCTCAGAGCCTTTGACTAGAAATAGTTTTGTTTTTATTTTTATTAACAGAGTTTGGGTCATCTAAAGAAAGCGTGAAAGATAATTCTCTACATGGCATAGAAACTTTCTGTCCTGTCTCTCCTTCCTAGTCTTGACCTCTGATTTCTCCTGTACTGTTCTCTCTCTTTTAATGTCTTCTCTCTTTGAATTGTGAAATTTTTAATATGAAAACTCTTTAGAGTGTTTAAATGTTCTTTTCTGCTCATATATGAGTATAGAGGCTATTTATCAGGCCATCACCCCCCTTTTAAATAGTTGTCTCAGTAGGACATTCAAGTTCTTCAACCCCAGAAGTTCGGGGCTGTCGGTCAGTTAGCAATTTCTTGGTGAGTGGTTGTTCTTATTTGGAAGAGCTGGTCCAAACCTCCCCTAGGGTAGGGGGAACTGAGGCTTGCAAGGCTGTGATGCAGCCTGTGTAGATAGAGTCAGAGGTGGAGACAGGTGAGGACGTGGCAGTCGTGCATTTCACAGTTTTTAATGATTTTTTTACCCTTTGTTCTCCACATGGTATGCTCTTCTGCTACTGCAAGTGGGTCAGGGCTGATTTACATCTTTACCTCCAGCCCCACTCCCGAGTAGCATGGACGGAAACCAGGCTAAGGGCAAATCTGTGGATCGTGCAGGGTACCGTCACCTGGCATGAAAAAGTTATCTTCAGGCCAAACAGGGCACTCACAGATCTTCTGCACTCCACATACACATGGCCACGGTGTCGGCATTAGTATACATAGCACGTTCTGAATTGTGGAAAAGGTGTAAGAGTGATTTTTAAATCTTTCCGCCCCTGACACCTGAAAATATGAAAGATGGTAAGTCCCATCCTTTGAAAGGTAAAAAAGAAAAGGAAATCCAAACCATTTTCCCTATGTGTTTTTTTAATCTGTCTCAGATTGCTTCTAAAATTAAAAACTGGCCCTGACTTGTGTGGCTCAGATGGCTGGGTGTCATCCAACAAAGCAAAAGTTTGCTGGTTTGACCCCCCCGCACCCCCAGTCAGGGCACATGCCTGGGTTGCTGGGTTGTAGGGTTGCAGGTTCGGTCCCCGGTCAGGGCAAGTGTGAGAGGCAGCAGATCGATGTTTCACTCTCACGTTGATGTTTCTCTTCTCTTCTTCCTCCCGTGTCATCTCTCTAAAAGCAAATAAATGAGATCTTTTAAAAAATTAAATTAATAACTGAATTCACTAAATCTGAAAGGTTGTGGATAAGTATTGCTAAGGAAAAGTTATTTTCACATCACTGCTTTAATTTTCTAGGCATCTGTCATCTGCTTTCTAACCAGCAGGATTCTGGCTCATAGTCAGTTGAAAAACTAAAAATTTATGTTTAAACATTCTTAGTATTGCCTGCTGGTGGGGGGTCTACTTCAGCGACTGTGAAGACGCTGTGTTTAGTGGGGATGGTGACGAGGTTACTGTGGTGTAAGCTAGATGTACTCTGCAGCACACGCCAAGAAGATTAGAAGCACATATATTTAAAAGCTTTGAGCACACCAAATAAAAATTACACTTGCAGGAAGCACGCTGCTCTAGATGATAAGTGGCCAGCCTGACTTCTCAGTGAGCCTTGATGCTTATCCCTGCCCAGTTGTACCTCTTCGCTGGGCCCCTTTCTCCAGTTCATCCACTCTTACCCCAGTATCTGCGATCTTCGCTTTTACTCAGCTTCCGGCCCCCCTTTAAGCATTCCTTCCCTGCCTTGGGATAGCTAGGTATCTGAAAGGCTTAGTTTGTTTTCTTCCTGTCACCACAGGGCAGCCTGCAGGAGCGACCAGCCTTTAGGTGTCCTTCACACAACCTTTAACTGAGTCTGACTCATGCCTCCCTTCTCATTGCTGCAACCCTTCAGGTCCAAGGAGAGGGAATTCTGCACCTGTGACTAGTTTCTGGCCTCCCTAGGTATCTCCTCTCTCCCACCGAAAACGGTTTCGCCATTGCTTCATTCACTTTGGGAGATGGTTTTGCTGACTGATACCAAAGTGACTGCAGAGAGAAATATTTTCTCTAGCTTGTTAGAAACAAAACAGTGTCAGCATTGAGATCAGTTTGTTAAAGTATGGCTTTCTCTTTGTGTCATTTTAAATATGTTATTCCCTTTATCCGTCTTCTTAGAGCCCCTTTCCCAGGCTTCCACATCAGTCCTCCTTGTCCTCACTGGCTACCAGTTCATTGGTAGGTTACACTTACACTCTGCGTCCTTGGGTGCGGTCACCTCCACTAGGTGTGTGGCATGAATTCAGGTATCTCTATGGGAAGTGTTCACCTCCTGTGCCTGCACATCCCTTGGAAGCAGGGAGTTTGGTGATGTGATTGCCTCTGTGTTGGGCCCTGGTATTTGGACTCCAGTGGCGGCTTGGATCAGAAATGTGATGCCAATAAGATGGTGTCTCCAAAGTAGCATGGCCTAATGATACTGCAGGTGATTTAGGTGGTTAACAGAGAAACGCAGCCCTGGCTGGCATAGCTCAGTGGATTGAGTGCGGGCTGCGAACCAAAGCATTGCAGGTTCGATTCCCAGTCAGGGCACGTGCCTGGGTTGCAGGCCACGGCCCCCAGCAACCGCACATTGATGTTTCTCTCTCTCTCTCTCCCTCCCTCCCTTCCCTCTCTAAAAATAAATAAATAAAAATAAAATCTTGAAAAAAAACCCAGAGAAATGCATGTTTATTTTAATAGTCATGTATCTGTGTATTGGAGAATATGGAATTGATCTGGCTGGTCAAGTGACGCATCACATAATAGGGATGACGTTAGGATATGGCGGAAACAACAAATGGGTTGCGAGTGCCTGTAAGACACTCTCAGATAGACCATAAATTATTTTAGGGAAGAATGGTGTCTTGTACTCCATTGTAATTCAGTTTTTAATGTGGTGGCTTGCCAGAAATAGGCACTCCATAAATATTACTCACATGAGTAAACCCCTTGGAGCCAAAGTAAACACCATCTCTTACCATAGAACCACCTGACTGCCATGTCCTTCATGAGCTGTCTTCTCTCTGTTGATTTGAATAGTCAGACATCCTGTTTGCCCTTGGAGAGGCTGCGGGAGCCAACTTGCACGTCTGTGTGTGGATCACTCGGGGTCATGAGCATGTCGCATCTTCTGGGCAGACCTCTCCTCTCTGGGTCAGCACCTCGTGTGCAGGTGCTGGGGGCAGCTTTGCAGTAACAGCCGCTTGCGCATCGGGCAGGCAGCCCTCTGAGAGCACAGTAGCAATCCAGCATTGCTTTGTGGCTTTATTCAGTCTTGTGGACTCTGACTGCTGCCATGTAATATGCAAGTCTTAACAAACTTTATTATCTAGCTTGTCAGTCCCATTGAAAATGGTAGGAAGTTGCACATTTATAAAGGATCAGTGAGAGGTATTATGAAAAGTGGCAGCAGAAGATTCTGAAAGGGGTGACTGAAAAGAGGTAACTGCATTGTACTACCTGGCACAGCTATAAAGAACATTCATAATATCCCTTGCTTAAGAGGGGGCAGAACAAATATTACATTTTAGGAAGATTTCCATAAAAAAATCAAGATTGAAGATGTTTTAGCACTGAAAAGAAAAAATGTCTGCTCTGTGGAAAAGTAACTGAAAAGGAATTTATTCCCTGAGGAAGCTGGTTAAATAAAGCAGCACCGTGTGCCTCTGGCTTGGAGGCCGTCACAGCACATCCACCGAGGTGAGCGCCGCATCGACCAGCTCCTCAGCTCAGGGAGAACGTTGCTGCCATGCTCAGCTGGGAGCCTGAATAGACAGAAGGTTTTATTCAGATTGCATTTTCAAATATTAGCATGAATATTCATGTTTTTTGACTTTACAGTTGTTCAGTGTTTTATCGTTTGCCATAGGACTTCATATCCATCATTTCATTTGTTCTTAACCTCCCCATGTTGTAGAAGTCCTTTCAAATTGACGGGTGGAGCACAAATTCAGTCTTTTTCACGGCTGCGTGATATGCCATGGGGGTAGGTGTGCCACATTTTATTCAGCCATTTACTTTGTTTCTGCTTTTTTGCCATGATGGGCAGCTCTTCAGTAAATATACTTTACATGTGAACTCATCTCTAGTGGTTGTATTTGCAAGCATTGGGATTCCACCATGAGCAACACCCAACAGTGGGATTATTAAATCAAAGAGTATATATATTTTTAATTTTAATTACTAGTTTACTTTTTTTGAAATGTCATGGCAAGTCACATTTCTGTCAGCAAATGATAAATACTTACCACCTCTTTTAAATGCTTGCCAATCTGATAAGAACAAAGTGATCCTAATTTTCTTTTTCCTGACTACTAACCAACGTGAAAATCTTTTCATGTGAATTGCCTTTGAAATCTTATGTGAACTATCTCTACCCATTTTCCACTGTGTGATACATCTTCTTTTTGCCAGTTTCTAAGAGTTCTTTGTACAATTTAATAATAATCTGTAATTTTTTCTAAATTCATCATTTGCCTGTTGACTTTTCTCATAGTATGTTTCGCCACTTGTAAGTGTATTTTTACATAGTTTAATATATTTATTTTCTCCTGAAACTTCTAGGATTCTAGTCCTTATTTATTTTATTTTTTAAATTTATTGCTTTTTAGTGAGAGGAAAGAAGGAAAAGAGAAAAATTGATTTGTGTTCCGCTTACATATGCATTCATTGGTTGAATCCTGTGTGTGCCCTGGCTGGGGATCGAACCTGCAACCTTGGTGTATCAGGATGATGCTCTAACCAACTGAGCTACCCAGTCAGTTATTAAACTGACTTCCTTAGTCTTTAGATAGTACTTAGGGCTACCTTAGTCCTTATTAAAAAGGTATACCTTGCCCTTAATTTGTACATATAGACCTAATTGGGATTTTTAAAAAATACTATATTCTTTTTTAAAACATTTAAATATTTCTTCATGTAGGTCCTGTGTCTATATAGTTTGATTCATTCTGAGTAAATTATAATAGTTACAATTTTTGTTACAAATATGAATAGAATATTGCCTCCATTTTTATTCCTAGAATATCCTAAAGCTACTAATTTTCTTACAAGTCTTCTTGACAGAGAAATGATACCTTGACTAGATGCAGAATTTTTTAATGTCTTTTTCTCTCAGCCTAATAGAGAATATTTCTCATCTACGGCCATACCACCCTGAACGCGCCCGATCTCGTCTGATCTCGGAAGCTAAGCAGGGTCGGGCCTGGTTAGTACTTGGATGGGAGAATATTTCTCGGTGCTCTGACTTCCAGTATTGCAGATGATAAGTCTGATGCCAGTTTGTTGCTTTCTTTCCTTTGCAGGAGGTAGTAATGAGCTCTTTTCGCTTGGAGCATGTAACGTTTTCTCTTTCCCTGGTGGTCTGTGTTTGTCTCATCGGTCTAGACTGAACCTGGTGGTATTTTTGACATGCAGTCAGGACTTCTACCTTTCCTCGTGTCTTTTTTTGTTGTTGTTCTGGAGCTTTTGTAATTTATATATTAGGTTGTGGGTCTAGTCTAAAATTTCTTACCTTTTCTCTTATTATTTACTTTTCTAAATTATTTTTTTCCAGAGCTTTGAAATACTTCTTGCAGTTGATCTTTTAGGCCACTAAACTGTGTCTCAATAGTGATATCCTCTCTTCAATTCATCTGGTAACTTAATTATTCAAAAAGTCAGTTTAAATATTTTTGCTTCCAAATAATAAAAACGTTTTGCACCGCTTTTGGGTGAAGCGGCAGTGTGCTGTGTTGTCTTGCTTCAGTCAGTGGTGGGACGAGGCACTGTTCCTCCTTGGGGCATGGGAAGAAAATAAGTTTTAATGCAGCAGAAGTACGGAGGGGAGTGTAACAACCCCCACCATCTGATTCCAGCAGTTGCCAGCATCCAGGGTCCTTTCACCCGGCGACAGTAATCACCGGCTTGGGACCAGCCTCGTCTCATCTACACCTCCATCCCCCCATCCTCACCCCAGATTGTTTTGAAGCAGATCCCAGGCATCATGTAACTTTATCCTGAAATAATTCAGTTAAATAATTCAGGAATACCTCTTAAAAAGAGTGCTTTAAAAAACAAAACAGGGAGTGCAAGGTTTCCTTTATCCACGATGAAAATGTCCTGGAGCCCCTGGAGGTAGCAGTTACACAGCACCGTGAATGTGTTCAGCACCCCTGGATCGTTCACTTCAAAATCATTAGTTTTTGTGACTTTAACCTAATTTTAAAAATTCATTTATGCTCTTAAAAAGAGATATCCTGAGGGAAAATACCCCACGTAGCCACAACACTGGTTTTATACCTGAACAGAAGCAGCCGTGCTGTTTGTTTGTCTGTTTCCTTGCTTGTTTGTTTGAGAACCACCAGAAAGTTTCCTCTGCGCAGACTCAAATCCCCGTCAGTGCGCTGTTCCTAGTTGTGTGCACTACAGACAGCTGTTGTCTTCCTCTTCCAGCCCTCCGCCTCCTCTTCTGCTGAGTGTGGATTCTGTGCGTTCAGACCAGCCTTCTCTCTGCTGGGTCCCCTTTTTTAGGCTTGCTGGGGCTCAGGTCTGGTTGCTGGGACACCCCCAGTATCAGCGTCTACCTGGCAGTAGAAGTAAAGCGGTCCTCACTCAGCTCATGGCCTGAGATGGAAAAGCCGGCTGCTACCCATTCCCTGCCTGCCCTGCCGCTGCCAGTCCTCCAGCCTCAGGTCAAGGGGGTTCATTCCACCATTGTGGCTCCTTCTTGGCCTTCAGATGCGGGACATGAGACCAGGTTAGATGCACTGATAAACCTGTAGCTCCCTTCCTTCAGGAGTCCATAACCTCTGCAGACACACTCTTCCCCAGATCTCCCACAGCCCTGTGCTACTCCAGGATTCTTCTTGAAGCAAAGAAGAGATGCCAGCTGTGGCAGGACTATAGACAGGAAATGCCAGATAAGCAACGCAGAGTGGTAAGTCAGAGGAGGAAGGAATAGATCCCTGAGGGACTGAAACAGTTGAGGAAGCTGGGCCTCTTATTGACTTTTGGCCAGATTGCTGAGACCATCCTGTAGGTAAAGAAAAATCTCATCAACAAATGGTGCTGTGGGCAGCTGGATAGCCACGTACAAAAGAATGAAGCAGACCCTTTCCTTACATTATATGCAAAATTAACTCAAAATCAGTCAACCTAAATGCAGGAGCTAAAGCTATGAAATTCTTAGAAGAAATACAGGAGTAAATCTCCATGACCTTGCATTTGGCAGTGAATTCTTAGATGACAGCAAAAGGAGAAGTAACAACAACAACAAAAAAAACCCCAGATAAATTGGACTTCATCAAAATTAAAAACTTTTGTGCATCAAAAGGCATTATCAAGAAAGTGAAATATGACCTACAAAATAGGAGGAAATATTTGCAAATCACATGTTGATGAAAGTCTAACATCTAGTATATATAAAGAACTCTTGCAGCTCAACAACAAGAAGACAAACAAAATTAAAAAATGGGCGAAGGTCTTGAAGTAGGCCTTTCTCCAGAGGAGATCCACAAATGGCTAATAAGCACGTGGAAAAGAAGTTCAAAGCCATTGGTCAGCAGGGAAATGGAAACAAAACCGCAGTGGGGCGCCTCTTCACACCTGCTGGGATGGCAGTGATCACAAAAGTGGAAAATGGCACCGGTTAATGAACTTGTGGGGAAACCTGCACCTGGTACACTGCTGGTGGGAATATAAAATGCTGCTGTCTCTGTGGAAAACAATTTGGCGGTTCCTCAAAAGTTAAACAGAATTGCCACGTGCCCCAGCAATTCTATTCCTAAGCATGTACTCAGAAGAATTGAAAACAGGTATTGAAACAAGAATATGCACACACTTTCATAGCAGCACTGTTCACAATAGCCCAAAGATGGAAACAACCCAAAATTCCATCAGCAAATGAGTTGATAGATAAAATGTATGTACACTGATGTGTGGTGGACTATTATTCTGTCATAAAGAGGAGTGGAGTACTGCTGCATGCTGCAATGTGGAGGAACCTCCAAATATTGTAAGTGGAAGAAGCCAGATTCAAAAGGCCAGGCTCGATAGCATGTGATTGCATTTACACAGAGTGTGCAGAGCAGCGCTCCCCCTCCCAGGAGCACGCCCACGCCTTCCCCGTCCCCTCCAGGCCCCCACCCGGGGGCCTCACCGCTGCCTTCCCTCTGCTGAGCTCCGGGGCCCCTCCCTGTGCCGCTGTAGCTTGTTTCCTGAGCCCACTGCTTCTGTGGATCGCTTCCACTCTGTGGGTTTCAAAATAAAATGTCTCTTACAGTTTTATTTTATTTGGAAAATAAAATATCCAAAATAGGACAATTTTGAGAGACAGAAAGTGCATTGGTTGTTGCCAGGGAGAGGTGGGGTGTGTAATTGCTTCGTGGGTACCAGAGTTTCCTTTGGGGTGATGGAAGTGTTTTGAAAGTAGATGGAGGTGGCAGTTGTGCAACATCGTGAGTGTATGAAATGCCACTGAACTGTTCACTTTAGAATTGTTACTTTTATCTTAAAAAAGAAAAATAAAAGAAAGATTGGGCCTCATTTGGTACATGAAATTGTTGGGTGGGCTGGGCATTAAAGAAGAGCATTTAAGGTGGGCAGAAAGTGTAAGTAAAAATAAAAACCAGGTGGAGTTTGAGTTGGGAATCGGTTGGGAGAGAGAATAGGGCAGGTCATGAAGTCTCTGGAGAATCTGGCTTTTGATGAGGCTCTTGAAATGTCAACATGTGCAGGAAGAATCAAACCCGGAAAGCCCGGCGCTTGGGGCCAGTGCAGAGTCCGTCGGCACTGAACACACCCAGGTGCATGTTGCGATGGCCTGGGCCAGCGAGGAAGCAGCGGGAGTGATGGCTGCTGTTGGAGCCTGTGCCGTGCCAGGCGCTGTTCTGTGTGCGTCTCGGGGATATTTCATTCAGTCCTCACAGGAGCCTCGTAAAGCATGAGCTGTTCTTTTCCTCCAGCGCACCAACGAGGAAACGGGGGCTCGGGGTGGCTGAGAAACTTGTCCAAGGTTTCACAGCTACTGCCTAGATTGGAACCTAGGTAGATAACGCCAGAACCCCACTACATTTTTAATTATGATGTGAAGGTGAATGTGAGAGACTTTTTTGAAGCCCACTTACTGCCTTTCAGGTTGAGGATAAGGAGGTAGGAGGCGGGGAACTAAAGCCGGAGCAGAGGCATTTTGCCCTGGCTCACCAGCACCGGGCACAGGTCTTCTCAGGCAGGCTTTCCAAGTAGGAAGAGCTGGCTGGCCAGTGGACCTGTGGGCTGGAACGCATGGCTAGAGACAAAACCCTGGAGGAGGCCAGGCCAGCAAAGGGGCCTTCAGAAGGGAGGGAGAACCAGGGACGTCCCCACCTTTCCTGCTCACCGTGTGCCCTGCCAGCACTTCCTGGCTGCATCCAGAGGCAGCCTAAATTGTCATGTCAAAAAATGGTGGGTCCTTGTCACCTTGGCCCTAGTGACTACAGTGGCTGCTTTCTCTGAGAATGGCTCTGGAGGTAGGAGCCTGATCACAGATTTGTCGCCTTTGTGCTAATGTCTAACATGAGATGAACCATTAATGATGTTCCTTTTCTGAGGTTCTAGGGGAAGGGGACGTGGGGGGAAGGTAATTTGTGTTTGACTTGCTTCGTTTAGAGTATAAAATATATCCCTCTCCCCAGGACTGTGATGGAAAGCTCTCCTCTATTGAAGCTCTCAGTCTTGGGGAAAATTCAGGCAATAAAGTCCACAACATTTTTAAAAGGCTCAATTATTAATGTAGCTTCTCACCGCCTCACTAGTCCCCCTTTCCCTCCAGCCCACTGAATACAGTACTGGGGTCTCAGCCTTGTTGTTAAAACAAGAAGCCCAGTGCCTTGTGGCGGTGCCGCCCTTCGTTGGGCCTGCCTCACCAGTCTCAGCATGTCCCCTGCGGCCTGGCTCCTGCCGCACCATTCCCCAGGCATGTGCCCTGCACTTGCCAGGCTTCGTCCCAGCTGGTTCCTCTCCCGCGTTGTCGGGTGCCACCTGGCCTCCAGGTTCAGCACCGGTGACTTTACCTGTGCTGCCTCTTTTCCTCCTCACCCGCACCCTCTGAGGTAGACTCCGATTTTCCCATCTTACAGACAGATGAGTGTGTGTGAGTGTTACACCCACTTCACAGGTACTCAGCACACGGAAGCATGGACAGAGGTAAGAATTCACCTACAGTCCCACACCGAGGAAACGGGGAGCAGATTCCAAAGCTGGCACTCTCAGCTGCGGTCTGTGACTAGCTGAGTTCCACGTGGCCTCTGACTGAGATGTCTCATTGAGCTACACTGTCACTTCTGGAAAGGGAGAAGCATGAGGAAGCTGTGCTAAACCTTGTCCTATCTCTCCTCTTTGGGTCCAGGTGGAAGTGAAGCCATACGTGCTGGACGACCAGATGTGTGATGAGTGCCAGGGCACGCGCTGCGGTGGGAAGTTCGCCCCGTTCTTCTGCGCCAACGTCACCTGCCTGCAGTACTACTGCGAATACTGCTGGGCGAGCATACACTCACGCGCTGGGCGGGAGTTCCACAAACCGCTGGTGAAGGAGGGAGGCGACCGCCCTCGGCACGTCCCGTTCCGCTGGAGCTGAGCCGAGGCAGACCCAGCCACAAGTACTGGAGTGGATAGCGAGGAGGGAAAAGAGAGGGCACCGCCTCAGGGCTTACAGTGTTCTGGAAATCTGTGCATTCGTTCTCGATTTTTAAAGAAGAAATGGGTCTTTTTATTATTATTATTATTTACAGTCATATTACTGAACTCGATGTCCAGTATAATGCAAAATTGCAGAGTGTATCACGGTACTGATTTGCACTTTGATTCTCACACCTTTGTCTGCTTGGTACCTTCGTTTCTGCCCCCTGGTTTGTCCCTGGTGACAGTGCGCAGACTGCCATTCTCACCCGTGGCCATCAGGTTGATGTCTGTGATCTTTCTGTTTGTTGTTGTTGTGTTGTTGTTGTCCCGATTGTTTTTGAACTGGAGCATGCACTTATTTTCAGAAATTTAGAGAGCTGCCCCTGGGAGAAGACTTACCAAAGGTGATAACCGTGAGTAGGTGGCGGATGTAGCAGAAACCTCACTACAGCTCAGCAATCACAGTTGGGGTCATTCAGAGCAAGGGAAACCCTTAATGGAAATAAGCCTTTAGTTGCTCTCTATTTTGACATGTAAGGATACCTCATAAGCTGAATCCTTATTTTTCCTTCACGTTTGATTTTTATTTTGCTGAGGATTTTGGTTAGATTTTTTAGTGTTATGTAAATTTATGCTGCAATAGCTTTTGCTGCTATTAAAATGGTATTATTAATACCATAATACTCTATTCAGGCTAAGGTATCAATGGAAAAAAACCCAACAACACACTTTTGTGACTTAGGGATAGAATCGGCTGCCGAAGGAGATCGGAGTGGGTTTCAGAAAGCCTCAGTGGAAGGCCACTGTTTCTGATTGCATGTTTACTTAATCGGGTTGCTGCATGCAATAAATTTTATATCCAGTGTCTAGTATAAAACCTTCCCACGATGCACAAATTAAGAATCTATATAAGCTATAAAATACTGATTTTTTTAAAGAAGATTTTTTTTTTATTCAAAGAATTGGTAATTGACCGGAGGAAGGCATGCCTCAATAAATGGAATGCTTCTGAAATTGGGAAGAGCCCATAACAGAATGACCTATATTACAACCAATATAAAACCTAGGTGTAGGATATTCTTAAAGCAAATTTGTGGATGGTAGATGAAGTACTTTGCGGTGCTCTGTTATATATTGTGCAATTTATTTTATATAGTAAAGTGATTATGTCTAACTGTGATCAAACTTAACTGTTTAAAGCCTCTGTGTCAGACATTAATGAACTTGACAGTTCATAACTGGTATACTATTAACTAACACATGAGCTCTTAGTTACAATCTCCTAGTGCTTGCACCATTTTACATAGCTTCAGACCTTGTCCAGAAAACCAAAGAGCTCATCTTAGCTTACAAACACTAGGAATATATACAGTATATAGAGATAAGTTGTCAGATTGACAGACTAGGCACATTCTAAGAAAGTTGCGTGCTGGTGATGCTAAAGAAATGTCTGTACGAAACAAGATGGCCTGGGCAGGGTTGGTTGTCTGGGTAAGAAATTAACTACTTAATTCCCTGGATTTATCCTGTAAAGCTTGAATAGAATTCAGACCTGCTAATACTATCATGGACATTTTTTTAGCATTCACTCTTGGGCTGCAGATAGTAATATATAAACACACACAACGGTTGTAAGACTATGTAAATTTGTTTTAATCTTCTTCCTATGTTTTGGAATTCTGGGGACAATCTGACTGGATATGACACTGCAGAGTAGACTTAAATCGCCGTGTTTCGTGTGCTGTGATGTCCTTGTACCGTCCTAAGTTGATACTGCTCGTTTTTGTTCCGTTCTGTTCTGTTTCTCCAGCGTTCAGTTGCAATTACCAGCTCTCAAACTATAGTTTGTTTCAAAAAGGAAAAACAAAATAGTTTTTTACTGGATTAAAAATGCTTATTAGAATTCTCCCCCTTTGAGGTTACCTCTGGGCTTTTTGGTAATAATTGCTTTTTTCCAGCCCAGCTGTGGTTTTCTGTTTGTTTTTGTTTTTGTTTTTTTCTTTCTGTGTTTGTGGTTTTTTTCACCTGTACAAGAAATTTTGTTATGCACTACTACTTTTGTATTCTAGACAGTTTTCAAAAGCTGGCTGAAGACTTTTTTGTTTGTTTGTTTTTAAGGAAAAAGGCATGCTTTCTGACTGACACGATCTTTTGCAATACCTCAATTTTGAAATATAGGAGAGAAAATGATATTTTCTAAGTAAGTTTATTCAGAAAAATATATATTAATTTAATTCTGCAAGAAAAATGATTTAACAGATGGGTAACTTTATTTTTTTCATGCTTATTTGTGTTTTTTGAAAATGAAGAAGTTAGAGCTTTATAACTATAATATTAAAGATCATATCTAACCTACAGAAATCTACCTAATTATGTGAAAGAAGCAAAACTTTTTGAAGAAGCACCCCTCTTTCATGTACTAAAATAACACTGAGATTTTTAAAAAGCTGAAAGATTGTACAGCATAAAGCTTAACATGAAAGCGAAAAAACATTGTCACGAAGAATAGGTTACAAAAAATAAACTCCATTTGGTGCTGAAAGTTGCGAAGAGGTGGCGGAAACGACTGTCCCTTCATTTGTATATTTATAATCAAGCGTTGATTGTGCACGACTGACCAGGATTGTGAGTTCTTCTGTTTGTATTTTTTTAAAGAGAACTTTTTTAGTTTATTAAATTATAACATGTTCCCTTTTGTTTTGTAAATAAATGTGCCCCCAAGTTGTTAATGTTATATTAAAAGAGAGGGTCCTTCAAAAAATTTATTTTTTAAAACGCAGAGGTGTTCTGACCTGCAACTTGACTGGGAAGCCCCTGGGTATCACAGGTCCTGTTGTGGCCTTTCCTTGACGTGACACTTGAACTAGTCGATTTTTTGAAGGCTATAACCTAACCTCGACTATTTGTTGTTATGTGCAATACTGTTTGTACTGTTTGTATAAAAAATAGAAAAAAAAGAAAAGAAAAAAGGCATAAATCTTTATTGCAGATTTATTTTCATTGCAAACTTTAGACATTGTGATTCACTGAAATCATTTTTCTACTGTCAAATATGTACCTTTTCTTCATGCTGGTATTTTTTCAATAGTAATGTAGCCTTTGTACTGAGACAAATTTTCATTGTTATTTTTAGAAAGATTTTTTGCTAAGAAAAAAATTAAACATATTTACATATTTTTCATTTTATTTCGTATTTTCTTTAAGGAGTGCTTTCTCAATCATTAATAGAGTTGTTTCTGGGAGGGACTTTCATATCTGGTCAATGTCATAATATTATTTTGTATTTTTACTTGGAATAAATTAATTTTATGATGCTAATTCTTTAAAAGTTTATTTTTTTCATTTTCAGTTATTTTTGAAGCTAAAACCTTTGTAATATTGTTACTAAAGTGTCTAGTTTTTTGAAATGCAAAGCTTTATGTATTAACTTGCTGATGTGGTTTACAATAGTGTGGCAACAATGAAAACGGCTGGGTGTGTAAAGTGGTTGGAAACTGTAATGAACAATTGGGTAATAAAATGACAGAATGAGCAGAACATGTGAGATTTTGACAAGCCTTTTCCTTTGTTCCAGTGGGTTAGTGTGAGATTAGGGATGTCACAGTACAGCTCTCTGGGGATGTCACGGTGGATTTATACAACACCAGCGGAGCCCACTCTGTGGCTCTGATCATGGTCACCCCTAGTGAAATACCGCCGGGTTGAGAACCTGGCCAGGTCAGCGGAATGACTCATTGCTTCTCCCCTCTAACTCTTCATTATGTCGTGTGTGTGTGTGTGTGTGTGTGTGTGTGTGTGTGTGTGTGTGTGTGAGAATTTCCATCAACTGCTGTCCATGTGTGAGAGCCTCTCACCCAGGCCACATCTTTTCCATTCATTCACAGTGGTGACATCTGTCAGTCAAAGGAGGCTGCTGCGAAGACACCACCTTCGGTGTAGCTAGGCTCGGGTGGCCGCGTCTCCCCCCGAGTTGCCAGCACGGCAGGGGCGGTACACCCTGGAGGCACTCTCAGGCGCCACCACTGCATATGGACAGTGTCCAACTCTGCCTTCCTTCACCTCCCACCTGCTCCCTGTTTTGGTGCCCCTTGTTTGTCCCTAATTGTCCCTGATTGTGGCAACACATCTGGCACCACTCCGAGCATGATCTGTCTGCCCTCCTGCCGCTTCTCCAACACCCGCCTCACCTCGAAGCGGTGCTGTCACGGCAGCGCGTCCTTGTGGTGGCACCTCAAGTGAACATGAACAAACCACCCGACTGCAAAGCTGGTGTTGCGTAAACGGAACATCCAATGACTTGCTCTAGACAGAGGGGGTGTTTCTGCGAGTCCTTGGTAGCCTCTCGCGGGTCCCCTGCCACGGAGGCGAGGTTACCAATGACTGGGAGAAACGTGTGTCCAGAGTTGGCTTTTGGGTATGCTCTATGTATTCAGTTTTGTAAATAATATATAGATTAGATCAAGTTGTGATGTAAAATTTTAACTCAAATTGGGTATTACTGGTTGGAATTTTACATTAACTACAAATAAGTGATTAGGAACAGAAGAAACGAAATTGGAAAATTCTTGCTTAGTGATATAAAGATTACGCTTAGATTTCTGCTTATATCTTGTGTTTTATAGCTTGTTAGTGAGGCATGGGCTAATGCAGAATGTAGTGCATTTATGCAATTTAGCAAATAACTTGCTAGTTTTAATTTTATCTATTGTATTAGCAACAAAATGGTATTTAACTGGGTAAAGCTCCTACCTAAATATTTGAGTATTGTGACATCTCTACTTGCAAGGTTTGAGTGAAAGATTAGTCACAGCTTAGTGAAAAAAAGTATCCTTTTGTTAAATCTGGCTTATTTGTATGGATTGTTGCTTTTTCACCAGTTTGTATGGTATGTCAGCTAACATTTTCTGTTTTCTTTTTTAACGATAACCAAACTTCTCTATCTCAGCTGCAATAGTGTTCCATTTTACCACAGAGTATTTTATAATTAATGCTGTTGATTTTATACCCCAAAATGAGTCAAGAAGTGGATAGATGACTTGCTGATGTTTAAATGTGTATGACGATGAAGTTAATCGCAACAAATAGAAAACTCGGGTGCTAATACAGGATAACTTCTGCTCTTTTCTGGATATAGTTCCGTTGGGGTATAAAGTATTAGGTATTTGTATTTTTGCTGTCAAAATAATGGACATAACTTTTAGAGTGTTCACAGCTAAGATCTCTGTATTTGTTTTTCAACTAACAACTAATTTTAAATGTATTGTATCTTTTATTACCTGTCCTCAGATTGTTTTTGCTCTGGTAACCCTTACTCAGCTTCCGCCTTCGGAGCTTGGACTAATGTTGCTTGTACGGAACTGCAGTACTGTGACTAAACATGGAGCTCGATGCAGCTATTGCTTACAACTGCTTAAACTTTGTAGTTTGGACTTCATTTTTTTCTGTAATAACAACTTATTAAATCTAGTTGTATGAAGTACTGACACTTGTCATCCTTTGCATCTACTAATGAACGGTGAGCGGGGCGTAGATGGATTGCATCTGGGGACACTGGCACAGTTTGCTCGATTAGCTTTTGGAGGGAGCGCGACCAGTTCCTTTGCAGCAGATTAAGCACAGCGGCAATCACCTGTTCTCTGTCGCAAACAACACTAATAAAAAAAGCGCACGCGTGTATTTGAAACGCGGCCAGTGAGAACCGTTTTTCAGGCCGTGGTTTAAGAGGTGCAGGTTGGTGTTTTTAATGCCAGGCACTTGCCACATGAAACCAGTTTTCAAAATCAAAACCAAGAAAGTCATGCGAACGTAAGTACACCCCTTTCGTGTTATTTTTCACACGAGGCTGCCTCCAAGCATTCAGAAACGGCGTCTTTTTAAAACCCCCGTATCGGCTTTGGACATGCTAGCAGCTCTCCCAGGCGCTCGCTTGAATCCCTTTAGAAAATGCAGCACAGGCGCGAGACTACCTTGAGAGCGTCTAGCACACGCAGGTGCGGCGTCCCGGCCCCGGGATTGCTTTCAGCGGTTTGGGGGGGCCGTGCTGCGCAGGTGTTTTTAAAGTCCCGGGGCTTTCGGCCCCAGACCAAGCCGCGCGTGGGCTACGGTCCGCGCGGGACCTGCTGCCGCTGCAGGTCACCTGGGTGCCCGAGGAGGACGGGACTGGCGCCCGCGCCGCGCTCGGGCTCTTCGAGCGCCCAGCGGCCAGGAGGGTGGCGGCGGCCGGCCGAGCCGGGACCGAGGCCCTGAGCCACCCACCACGGGATGGGGGGAAGCTGGGGGCCCACGGGCTCCCTCCGTCCCCAGCTCCGCCACGGGTGCCGGCTTCCTACGCGCTGCCAAGTCACAGCCCCATCCCGGGCTTCTCCCACCCCCAGCCGTCTGCACTGCACCCCTTCCTGAGTCCGCCTCCCAAATCCTCCGCGTCCCACTTCTGCCCCCTCCACCCAAGGTCATCCGGCGTGTGGTGGTGGCCCCTCCACTCCTCGCTGCAGCGCTGCAGGTAAGCTCACCCGG
This sequence comes from Tonatia bakeri, assembly GCA_004024845.1. Lineage (NCBI taxonomy): Eukaryota > Metazoa > Chordata > Mammalia > Chiroptera > Phyllostomidae > Tonatia > Tonatia bakeri. The sequence continues at coordinate 64,463 of PVIA01005374.1, forward strand.
GGCCGGTGCGCCGCGTCCCCCGAGCCTGGGGGCGCAGCTCGGGGCACCCCCTCGTCTCGCTCTGCACGGGCTTCCGGTGACGAGCCAGGCGCCCGCGGGGCTGGAGCCCAAGGCCCGGGCCGCCCGCCGGGGACAGCGCTGAACATTGCCGGGGGGGTAAGGGGGGGGTGGTAGGCTCTGTATCCCTCCAGAAAAAGGAGAGAAATATTACGTGTATTTCAGGTCCCTTTTCCATTTGATTTTTCTAAAAAGGTACCATACACCAACAAATAGAAACCTCTTTTCAGAATGCTGGTCTGACTTGGGCCCCACATTTGCTCCCCGGCTAAAAGGCTTTGATGTCCCAGCGCTTTGAGTGGAAGGGGGGTGGGCAATGAGCGCTGCCTCTGGGACCAGCAGCCTGCTATTTTTAGGGGTAAAATCCGGAGCCCCGGCGTTTCCGGGGCTTGAACCCCCTTCTGACTAGATGAGCGGGACGGGGGTGGAGGGTGGGCGCGGGGATGTCACAGCAAGATGCCCCGCTTGGTGAGGAGGCTGGGTTTACTATGGCGAATGTCCCTGCTTCGCAGAGAAAATTCACTACCGCAAACACTGGATTTGGGTGGTTTCTCACCAGCCCCTGGACACGTGGGCCACTTGGGCACTGTGAAAGCAGAAGACTTAAAAAGTCATAAACAGGGTCCAGCACAAATAATGTCCCCTTTTTATGACAAAACCATAAGCATGTAATTCTGTGACGTAACAATATTGCACGCACACCATATGGCATTTTAGGTGAACTGTTCAAATTAAAACGGTAAGTTATTACACCCGTGTTCTTCCCCTACAACTACACGCAAGCAGGCCTTGTGTCTGCCCACGACGGTGCGTTTTAACTGGTGCTGCTGAACAGGGTGAGGACGGACCGTGGGCCGGGCGAGCGGCGTCCACATTGATGGGTCCTGCTGCCAGTCAAAGGGTTGCTGGGAAGAGAACTGCTTTCTCCACCAATTGAGGTTCAATGAGTAACTGACAAAAAGCTTAACAGAAGTGCCTTTGAAGCACATAAAAGAAGTGGCCCCTTCATATAATTAAAGATTAGGGCGTCTAACCTAATGTAATAGGGGAAAGGGAGGGGGAGAAAAAGGCTTCCATGGAAAGACTGGGTTTTTAAAGGAAGAGGTGGGAGATAGGAAAACCTCTGGCCCTGGCCGGCAGGTTCCGTTGGTTGGAGTGTCGTCCAGTTTACAGAAAGGCAGTGGGTCTGATCCCTGGTCAGGACGCCTGCAGGAGGGAGGCAGCTGATGGCTCCTTCGCATTCGATGTTTTTTATTCCGTCTCTCTCCCTCCACCCATCTCCTGCCACTTCTTTCTAAAAATTGATAAACATATGAAAGAAAATCTGTGATAATGCTTGTTTATGCAGGTGTGAGCATTTTTCCACTGTTTTCCTTCTGCCCAGAGAAAATCCCTGGGTGAGGGCTTTGGTTCCAGTCTGGCTCTGGGAAGTCTCTGCCCCTAGTCAGATAAGGGAAGCTCTGAAAAAGCCGTTGTTTGCATCTGTGAAATCTCAAATGTCTTCAGTTTAAAATTATCTTCATATCAACTCTGGGGGTCTGAGTGGGTTCCCACAGATAAATGGCTGGAATTCAGCTGCCACTGGAACATAACCGAAAGTTATCTTTGTTCTGTTCCATTACGTAGTACTATGGAGGGGATGAAATTCTAAGTTTGGGCATTGTGTGTGTTTGGAGAACGTGGGCTTGGCTGTACCGGCATGTGCATGCCCCTCACCAGTGACCTAGTCCTGTTCTGCTGGTCTCTGGTCCACTCTTCGGTTAAGATGGTTCAAGCTGTGCTGTTAAGTACGAGGGTGTTCCACCTTCTCACCTTCGGTGCAGGCCTAAACCAAGTAGACTCTTTGTCAATGGAAGAAAAACTCCCTGGGGAAGTTTTGGTCCCTACACTGAGGAGTTGTCCTGGGCACCTGGCCTCTCAAAAAATGGCCCTCGGGCTCAGTTTTATTATCATTAAAACCAAAACACAATTCCAATGCCTACCCACAAGAATGACTACAATTTAAAAGCCTGTAAATACCTGGTATTGGGAGGGTCTAGCTCAGTACAGGTAGAAGTGTAAAATGGTTACAATCCCTTTAGAAACTACCTGTTCAAGGAGAGCTGGCTGGGTGTGTACGCTCTGACTCGGGCTGTTCACTCAATTGGCGTACAGCCAGCGGAAATACGTAATTCGTTCCTAAAAGACATGTCTGAGAATTTCCAAGTGGGAAATTATCAAATGTCCTACATCATCAGAATGGTTAAATTGTAGCGCTGACATAAGAATCATCCAAACCTGTAGAGAATTTTTCTGAGTTGACTTGAGCTAAACTGATGACATGTGCCTAGCAGTAAGATCTCAAATGCTCCAGGGAATGACAGTTTTGCAGCTTTAGTGAATGCATTTAAAATCCAGGAAGCAGCCTAAGGAAGACTACGTGGAGGTGGGAGAAAGCAAGGCGGGGATTGGATTAAAGATAGTTAAGATCCTGTGCTTTCTTGAGGGTGGCTAAGGTTATTTCAAAGATGCATTAACCTAGATGCCCCAAAACAATGGCCAAGGCTGGTTTAAAACTGTTTACTAAAGAAGTCATAGGCCTGGGGCATGACCACAGGCATGACCTGTCTGGTTGGGAATTCATGGTCAGCTCACTCTGTGAGGTTCCTTTCCATGGAACCCTTTTCCACCCACAGTATATCTGCAGACGGAGTACGGAGAGCAATATGGGAATGCAGATCTACATGTAAATGCCTTACAGAAGGATCTCACAATGGAGATCAAAGCAAGCCAGGCTCAGAAGAGCACATAAATGTACCATAATGTATGCCCCCGCTCGTGTAAGTGGAAGGGGGCATGAAGGCAGCTTCCGGGGTGATTTTCTAGAGCTGGGCATTGAAGACAGTGCGTGCTCAGTTACTAAAAATCCATGGTGCTTATTATGCACTGCGAGCTGTGTGCTTTTCTATGTTTCAGTGGAACATCAGAACAAAAAGGGCTATTTGAAAGGTGAAAACTGATGTTTGGGCCACGTGGGATTCTTTTTTTCCAGGCAGCCTCCATATAATTCACTTTTCACAGCCCTGGATAGATGGATCTCATTGCTACAGACAGGCCATGCAAACTGGCCTGCTGTCTGCGCCCCCCCCACCTCAGTATCCCTGCTCCCCCTCCGCCCCCCACCCATCTCCAGGCTGCTTCTGCTCTTCCGTAAACCTCCAACACCCAGAAGGGGTTTTTTTAAGTCAATTTGGAGAGAAAGGTAAGGCGTGGAGACACAAAGTTAATAAAACTCCATTAATCTTCAGAAGGCGACGACTGGAACATCAGACACTGAAGGCCAATTACTGTTAAAACCGGAGAAGTCCACACTCGTGTAGCCTGGCACCGCCAGACCTGGTAAGGAGAGACAAGGACTGAGTCTTTATGGACACTTTATTCAGTGGTCAGCGAGCTGGGAAGGTGGTGAGTTATGTAACCTCCAAAGTGGTCTTAACCCGACCTTTTTTTATAGGGAGAAGGAAGGGTAGGTAAGGGATTCGGATAAAAGGTTAATTGGGTAAGAGCTGTAGTCCAACATCGACTTCCCTCATACTTCCTTACCTGTGTCACAGGAGTTCCCTCCAGGAACACTACGGCACAGACACCTTCCCCAGGCCTTGCAGACACCCTGGGCACAAAGGTTGAATTGCTTGTGGGTCTCCCGGAGTCGTGCATTCCAGTTCCTGGAGTAACAGCCTTCCACTGCATTAATCACGTGAGCCAATCAGCTGAAAATGAAATCTTCAGCTCTCGAGCTCGCCCATCACTCCCAGTGCCTGGGCTGACTGGCTCATGGAGCATCCTGTTTATCTTCCAAGGTCTGTTGCCCCACTTCCACCTTATAATCTGATTTCTTAACATGAATGCATTTTATTTTGAGATACTCGTAGATTAAGATACTGTGGTAAGAAATTAGAGACCCAATGTATTCTTTCCCCAGATTCCCTCTAACATCTTGCAAAACTGTATTAAATATCACAACCAGAATCTTGACCTTGCTGCAGACAAGAGGAGAACACTTCCCTCAGCACGAGGAACGCAGGCTGCACTCGCTTTCCTCCCGGACCCACCCTGCCTGAACCCCTGGCAATGACGGGCTGACCTGTTCTCCTGTTCTAGAACTTTCTCATTTCAAGAATGGCATATAAATGGAGCCAGAAAGAATAGAACCTTTTGGAACTGGCTTTTTGTTCAATCAGTATAATCCTTTAGAAATTCATCTTGGTGGCTGTATATTTATATACACGTTCCAGGAGCCTCATACTTTTGATTGTCGTGTACAATCCCACAGTATGGATGCTCCATCATTTAACCACCTGCTTGCTCTTGGAAAGACACCTGGCTTGTTTCTAGCTTAGGGCCACCACAAACAGAGCTGCTCTAAAAATTGGTGTAAGGTTTTTGGGTGAGTATGTCTTCATTTTCTCTGGGACAAATGCCCAGGGCCAGAGGGTAGGTTTTGTTTCATTTTTGTTTTTTTGTAGTTTTCATGTCTAGTTTTTAAAGAAACTACCAAACTGTTTTCTAGAGTGGGTGCCCCTTTCTCAAGTATCAACCAAAATGCGGGGGTGACCCAGCTTCTCTGTACACACTCCAGCATTCGGGCTTGCCACCACTTTTTCGCTTAGCCATTCTGACAGGTAGGTGTGCAGCAACATGCCATGGTTTTAACTTGGATTTCCCTGGTGGCTGCTAATGTCGACCATTTTTCATGTGCAGTTATCATGTCTGTCCTCCAGTGAAATGTCAGTTTCTATTTTGCCCATTTTCTAGTTCTTTTTTTTTATCATGTAGCTATTTTCTTACATCACTTTGTTTTACAGAGAAATTTTAAGTTCACAGAACACTGATCAATTAGCACAGTACCCATGTCCCCCTGAAGTTTCCCCATTAACACCTTGCATTAATGTGGTACACTTGCTACAACTGATCAACCAACATTGATCAATTGTTATCACCTGAAGCCCACAGCTTACATTAGGGTTCACTCTTTGTGTTGTACATTTCTGTGCATTCTGACAAATGCAAAAGGTCATATATCCACCACTACAGTGCACACAGAAGAGTTCACCGCCCTAGAAATTCCACGTGCTCCAGCTCTTCACCCCTCCCCCTCCCCCTGGCAATCACTGATATCTTCACCCTCTCTCCACTTTTACTACTTTGCAAAATGTCATATAGTTGGAATCACAGTATGTAGCCTTTTCAGACTGGTTTCTTTCACTGAGCACATGCATTTAAGTTTCCTCCAACTCTTCCCATGGCTTCCAAGCTCCCAACTCTTCAGTGCTGAGTAATATTCTGTTGCAGGGCTGCACCATGGTTCATTTATCCATCTGCCCACTGAAGGGCCTCTCGGTCACTTCCTGTTTTTTGGCAATTATGAACAAAACTGTGGTAAACTTCCATGGGAAGGTGTTTGTGTGGACCTGAGAGTTTTCTCTTTTTGTTTCTTTTTTTGTTTTTTAAATTTTTCTATGACATAAGTTTGCAACTCATTTGAGTAAATGGGAGCATGACTGTTGGATCATAGACTAAGTTTAGTTATTTTTATTTTTATTTTTTAAGGGAGAGTGATATACAGGTTGTACTTGTCAGGCTTCAAATATTTTGAAATATTTTATTGATTTTTGAGAGGGGGAGAGAAACATCAATTTGTTTTCTACTTATTTATGCATTTGTTGGTTGACTCTTGTCTGTATCGAACCCCCCAACCTTGGTTTATCAGGACAGTGCTCTGACCAACTGCGCGCTTCAGCCAAGTGGCTGTACGCTTTGCCTTCTCACCCTTGATGAGTTCGTTTGCTCTGTGTCATTGCTGGAATTTGTGTCTGTGTTTTGGCTTTCAGCCATCCTAATAGGTGTGTAGTGATGTCCCATTGTCTTCACTTGCAGTCCCCTGATGCTGTGTGCTGTAGAGCATCTCTGTGCATGCGCACTTGCCGTCTCTGGTACCTTCGATGAGAGGTCTATTCAGCTCTTTGCTCATTTTTTTTTTAAACACCGAGTTGTTTTCTTATTATTGAATTTTACAAGTTCCTTGTATATTTTGGATGCTAGTCCTTCATGGGTTTTACAGATACTTTCTCTGGCTTACTTTTCATTCTCTTAATAGCTTTTTGCAGAGCAGTTTTTAATTTTAATGAAGTTCAACTTATCACTTCTTTCTGTCATGGACCATGCTTTTTATGTTATAAACAAAAACTCACCTTGTACCCCTGAAACCTATATAATTTTATTAACCAATGTTACCCCAATAAATTCAATAAAAATAAAAACTCCTTGCCAAACCCAAAGTCATCTAGATTTTTTTCCATGTTATCTTTTAGAAGTTTTGTAGTTTTGTGTTTAACATTTAGGTCTGCGATCTATTTTGAGTTAATTTAGGTAATAGGTGTAAGGTCTCTGTCTGGATACACTTTCTTTGCACGTGGACATCCAGTCGCTCCAGCACCATTTGTTGACCAAACTGTCCTTTCTGCATCGTACCACCTTTGCTCCTTTGCTCCTTTGCCAGAGATCAGCTGACTGTACTGGGTGGGGCAAAAGGAGGTTTATAGTTGTCTGTATGGAAAATAATGCAATGACTAATAAATAATAATACAAGAAAAAACAGTTTTGGCTTCCAGACAAGATGGAGGTGTAGGTAGACACACTGTGCCTCCTTGCCAAGAGGAGGACAACAATTTAAAAGTAAAAACCAGAACTGACAGAAAATCAAACTGTATGGAAGTCCAACCACCAAGGAGTTAAAGACGATGTACTCATCCAGACCAGTAGGAGGGGCAGAGATGAGCAGCTGGGCAGAGAGGACTTGCAGCAAGGCGGTGGCTGGAGGACCCAGCAAAGTAGTGGATTGTGGAGTGGGGTGGGCAAGGCTGCAGCTGGTGGACCCGGCAAGATGGCGGCTGGAGGAGTGGGCAGTCCCATATCAGTGTGCAGATAAACCAGGAGGAAAGTGCAGAGCGAGACAAACCATGCAACCCAGGGTTCCAGCGCGGGGAAATAAAGTCTCAAACCTCTGACAGAAAACACCTGTGGGGGTTGAGACACCAGCAGGAGAAACTCCCAGCCTCACAGGAGAGTTCGTTGGAGAGACCCGCAGGGTCCCAGGAAGTACACAAGCCCACCCACATGGGAATCAGCACCAGAAGGGCCCAATTTGTTTGGGGGAAGTGGGGGAAGTGACTGAAATCCAGCAGAGTGGAGCAAGCACCATTGTTCCCTCTTGGACCCCTCCCCCACATACAGCATCACAATGCAGCAACAGTGGGTTACCCCACTGGCAAACACCTAAGGCTCCGCCCCTCACTATGTATCAGGCGTGTCAAGACAAAAAAAAAATGGCCCAAACGAAATAACAGATCAAAACTCCAGAAAAAATACAACTAAGCGACGAAGAGGTAGCCAACCTATCAGATGCACAGTTCAAAACACTGGTAATCAGTATGCTCACAGAGTTGGTTGAATTTGGTTGCAAATTAGATGAAAAAATGAAGGCTATGCTAACTGAAATAAAGGAAAATGTATAGGGAACCAATAGTGATGGGAAGGAAGCTGGGACTCAAACCAAGTGTGGACCAGAAGGAAGAAAGAAACATCCAATCAGAAAAGAATGACGAAACAAGAATTTAAAAAAGTAAGGAGAGGCTTAGGAACCTCCAGGACATCTTTAAACATTCCAACATCCAAATTATAGGGGTACCAGAAGGAGAAGAGAAAGAGCAACAAGTGGAAAAATTATTTGAACAAATAATAAAGGAGAACTCCCCCAATCTGGCAAAGGAAATAGATTTCTAGGAAGTCCAGGAAGCTCAGAGTCTCCCAAAGAAGTTAGACCCAAGGAGGAACACAATAAGACACATCACAATTAAGGTACCCAAGATTAAAAACAAGAAGAGAATCTTAGAAGCAGCAAGAGAAAAGGAAACAGTTACCTGCAAAGGAGTTCCCATTAGACTGTCAGCTGACTTCTCAAAAGAGACCTTGCAGGCAAGAAGGAACTAGAAAGAAGTATTCCAAGTTATGAAAGGCAAGGACCTACATCCCAGATTGCTCTATCCAGCAAAGCTTTCATTTAGAATGGAAGGGCAGATAAAGTACTTCTCAGATAAGGTCAAGTTAAAGGAGCTCATCATCACCAAGCCCTTATTATATGAAATGTTAAAGGGACTTATTTAAGAAAAAGAAGATAAAAAATATGAACAGTAAAATGTCAGCAAATTCACAGGTATTAACAACCGGACCTAAAACAAAAACAAAAGCAAACTAAGCAAACAACTAGAACAGGAACAGAACCACAGAAATGGAGATCACATGGAGGGTTAGCAACGGGAGTGGGAGGGGGAGAGAGGAAGAAAAGGTACAGAGAATAAGTAGCATAGATGGTAGGTAGAAAATAGACAGGGGAAGGTTAAGAATAGTATGGGAAATGTAGAAGACAAAGAACTTGTATGACCCACAGACATGAACTAAAGGGGTGGAATGTGGGTGGGAGGGGGTGTGCAGGGCGGAGGGGAATAAAGGGGGGAAATGGGACAACTGTAATAGCATAATCAATAAAATATATTTTAAAAAAGAATAAACAGTTTAGTGTACACTCAAAATTGTAAACCTACTTTTGCCCCACTCTATTTCTGAGGGTCTATTTCTGAGCAGGTCTACAGTTTTTTCCATTGATCTATTTGTTCTTTATTTTTGTTTAAGATTTTATTTATTTTTAGAGAGGAGAAGGGAGGGAGGAAGAGAGGGAGAGAAACATCGATGTGTGAGAGGAACATCATCAATCGGCTGCCTCTTGCATGCCCCCAACTGGGGACCTGGCCCCACAACCCAGGCATGGGCCCTGACAGGGATTCAGACCAGGGACCTTTCTGTTTACAGGCTGGCACTCAATCCACTGAGTCACATCAGCCAGTACTATGTTCTTTCATCAGTACTGCACCATCTTGATTACTATAGCTTTATATTGTCTGAGTCAGGTAGTGTCTATCACAATTTTGTTCTTTCTAGTTATTGTATTGTCTGTTTATTGTATTGGAGGTTTTAAAATTTTATGTACAAACTTTAGAATCAATTTGTCACTGTCTACAAAATAACTTACTGGGATTTAGAGTGGGATTGCATTGAATCTGCAGATCAGGTTGGGAGAACTGACATCTTCATACTGAGTATTCTTATTCATGACTATGAAATCTCTCCCCATTTCTTTCTTTGGCTTCTTTTATTAGAATTTACAGTTTTGCTCCTGTAGATCTTGCACATACATAGGTAGGTCTGCTGTAGCTCCCAGTCTTGGCACAGTGGCCTAATGTAGTAGGTGGCCCGTGGGACCCAGTGGTGCAGTTGTTGTGGTCGGCTGAGCTGGGTGCTCCAGCGGTGCCCCTGTGCGGACGTGCGTCCTTCTGTTGTAACTAAGCCTTGATTGCTGCTGGCATGTCTGTGGGAGGGCTGACTCTCAGGGTGAGTGGCTGTGAGGACTGGCTGTGACTACAGCAGGTGAATGTTGTACAGGGCTGATGTCATGCAGTGGGAGTCACTGTAGTGGACTTCCGGTTTCAGCCAAGTCCACCCTCCAGTGTGTAACGTTTGTGGAGCTGGTTGGTGGTACTCTGGTGTGGTCTGAAGCTGGCAACTAGGTGTGCTGGTTCTGAGGCCTCCTGGGAGGGGCCCCGGTACAGGCCAGGGTCAGCTTCTGCTTCTGCCGGGCTTGGAGCCATCTTGTAGGAGCTACAAAGCCATCTGTGGTTCGCTGCCACTTGTGCTTGGCTCGGAGGTGCTTGGGGAAGGCTAAGTTGTGAACGGAGGTCAGCTGCCACCAATGCCAGGCTTGTGGCCACTTATTTACAGCTACATTCCAAGATAAGACTGGCCACTGCTTCAGCCAGGCTTGGGGCCATGTGATGGGAGTTCCAGTGCAAGCTGAGGCTGGTTGCCACTTGTACCTAGCTTAGGGCATGTCAAGGCCACCACTGCTTGATTGGAGTTTGTGCACCTCTGAGATTTTTAGGAAAGTCTGCATCAGGAGCAGAGGATGGCCGCCTATGTTGAGCAGCCACTGGAGAGGGGTGAAAGGTGTTAGCCAGGTTGATGGAGAGCACGTTTGGCTCCCACCTGCACCTGCTGGCTGGGTGGCACAAGAGTGCAAGAAAGTAACAATGGCACCTGTTGAGGCTTCTGTCCCTGGAGAGAACTGCCCCTACCCCTGGCCCTCCAGCCCTCAGCCAGGAGCTAGTCAATCTGGTTCCTTCACATATATCCCTGGCACTTTCTGAGCTGCTGCCCTTGTGCTGGATGGAGCTCAGAGCAAGTGAGTTTGTGAGTGAGCAAATCTGCATGCAGGCCCCTTGAGAAGGGTGTGTGGTCTCCACAAGCCCTGCATCTCACTCAGACAATCCCTACTGCTTTCCCATCAGATGTTGCGGGGCCTCCTCTCCCTGGCACTGGTGCCCCAGGCTGGGGAGCCTGGTATGGGTTGGGATCCCTTGCTTCTCAAGGGGGGACCGCCACAGCTGAGGCATTCATCCAGATTCCCAAATGTCATGCTGTGTGTGTGAGACCTTCCCACCCCACTGCCCCCGGCCTTCCTACCAGTCCCAGTGTGGCTGCTTTTTGTACCCTGAGTTATTGGACTTCTGTTCAGCTAGTGTTCAGGTAGTTCTCGGTGGTGGTGGTGGTAGAGTTGCAACTTTGATGTGGTTGTGGGAGGAGGTGAGCACAGCATTTACCTACTTGGCCATCTTGACTGGAAGTCATTTTCTAAGTCCACTTTCAAATCACAATATACCATACTTTGTGGGCAGTGCAGATGCCTTGTGACAGAGAACTTTTAATTCCTGTCCTCTCTCATAACATGGCTGCCATTTTACTTCCATATATATCACAATCAGCAAATACACTTGCTATTATTTTAAAGATTTATTTATCTGATCAATTAAGAATGAAGTAAAAGGTTTTATTTTACCATGATTTATTCCTTTTCATTGTCTTCCTTTCTGTATATTAGTCTAAGTTTCTGACCTATGGTTTTCCTTCTGAGTTTCTTTTGTGACTTCATGCGAGGCAGGTGTATTGCTGACAAACACCCTCAGTTTTTGTTTGCCCAAGAAAGTCTTCATTTGTCCTTTATTTTTAACTTTGCTTGAAACAGACTTGTAGGTTGGTGGGCTTTCCCTTTCACCACTTTGAATACTTCATGCCACTGCTTTCTTGTTCGTTTTGCGAAGAAAAGGCTGATATAATTTTTATCTTTGTTGTTGCTTGTGGTACATTAATCAGTTATTTTAAATTTTCAATATACTTACAAAATCTTTGCCATATGTAAGTCTGGTAGTGATGCTTGTTTTGCCTCTTCAGATTGTCTTTTCTTGTCTTGGCTTACATTGTAATTTTTCAAAAAAAGTTTTATTTTTAGAGAGAAGGGAGTGAGAGAGGGAAACATCAACCAGTTGCCTCTTACACACCCCCAACTATGGACCTGGCCCGGAACCCAGGCCTATGCCCTGACCAGGAATCTAACCCGTGATCTTTTGGTTCGCAGGCCTGCACTCAACCCACAGAGCCACACCAGCCAGGGCTCTTTTGTAATTTCTCACTGAAAGGTGGATGTGGGGAAACAGTAACTGAGGTAGTAAATAGGCCTTCAGTGTGAGATTTTGTTTATCTGGCTGTGAGTCAGGCTCAGTGTAATGTCTGCTGTATCTGTCAGGTGTCAGGGCTTCAGTTTCCTCTAGTGTCCTTTTTTCTTTTGGTCTCCCCTCTTTTCTTCGGGTTTCTCTAGAAACCCTTATTTAAAAAACAGATTTATTGAGATATAATTCACATACCATACAATTCACCCATTTTAAGGGTATGTACAATTTTTAACATATTCACAGATATATGCAACCATCATCAGTCAATTTTAGAACATTTTTATTACATCACAAAGAAAACTGTACCCTTTGCCTATTGCCAATCCTATACCACACGCCTAGACTGAAGCGACCAACCATTCCCCATCTCTGCAGAGTTCCCTGTTCCAGATGTTTCATATGGATGGGTTCATATACTGTGTGGCCTTCCGTGACTGCTTTCACATGGCATGATGTTTTCAAGGTTCATCCATGCCGAGCGTGTATCAGTACTTTATTCACTGTCATGGCCAACCGATATCCCACTGTGTAGATATACTGTAGGCCCCATTTATCCATGGGCGTACACATGCGAAGGCCCCCAGTCGATGTCTGAGACTGTGGAGAGTATCAAACTCTCTATATATGAGTATACACACTGTTTTTTCCCTGTATGTACATACATATCTATAACAAAGTTAAACTTACAAATTAGGCACAGTAAGAGATTAACAATAATAAAATAGGACAATTACAGTATAATTATGTGAATGGCTTTGAGGCTGTTGCTCAGTAACGTAAAGGTTACTAAAGGTTACTTGAGCAGAAGCAACACGATACCCAGTCAGTATGCCATCTGAGATGGCTACGGAGAGACTAAGGGGTGGGCAGTGTGTGCAGCACAGGCAGGACAAAGGAATGATCCACATCCCAGCAGGACAGAGCCAGAGGGCATGAGACTTCATCATGCTACCTGGAATGGCATACAGTTGAAAACAGCAAATGTTTATTTCTAGTTCTCCATTTAGTGTTTTCAGACTGTGGGTAACAAGCTGCAGGTGAAGTTAGGGACTACGTGCCACATTCTGTTTATCCATTCATCAGTTAATGAGCGTTTGGGTTGCTTGCATTCTTTGGTAATATTGAATAATGCTCCTGTAAACGTTTGTGTACAAGTTTTTATGGGGATGTATGTTTTCATTCTTCTTGGTTAATACCTGGGAATGGGACTGGTGGCCGTACCATTCTGCATCCCAAACAGCTGTGTAACAGAGCGCCAGGTGCTCTGCACCTTTGTCTGCAGTTTATACAACGTGGACTCGTTCTCATCGGTATGTAACAGTAGTGACACACTTCTACACAACTATTGTAAAAGAGCTGAACTTCTTTTTGTTTGCCTGTTTGCATCAGTATATATCCTCTTTGGTGATGTACCTGTTTAAATCTTTTGCTTGTTTTTAAATTGAGTTGTTTACTTAATGAGTTTTGGGAGTTTATATACTCAAGATAAAGGCCTTTTTTCAGATGTGTGACTTGGAAATATTTTCTCTTCCTTTGTAGCTCTTTCTAATGTAACGTTTTTAAGTTTTGTTGTGGATTATACATTCTTTTTGTATTATATCTAAGAAATCTTTGCCCAACCTAACATCTAAAGAATGTTGTTTTCTTCTAGAAGTTATACAGATTTAGGTTTATCATGTATGCCCATGATTTATTTTGAATTAAATTTTGTGTAAGTTCGGAGATTTTATAATTTTTTTCAGCCTGTGGACACCCACATTTTGAACAGGTCACCCTTTCTCCATCGAACCGCCTCACCACCTTCGCAGAACACCACGCACCTGTGTGAGCGCCCATGTGTCTGCAGGCGGCAGCTCTGCCCCACCGAGCAGCCCAGGCCGGTGCGCCGCTCTCCTGATCTCGTCTGTGATGGGCTTTGACACCTGGCAGCGTGAGTCTTCAACTATCGCTTCTTCACGGTCGATTTCAATTACTGATTCCTCTGCCTTCCCACGTAAATTTTAGAATCAGTTTGTCAATTTCTATAAAATATCCTTCTGGAATTTGATTCGAATTGCTTTGTGTCTTCAACTCAGTTTAGGGAACTGAAGTCTTAGCGATACTGCTTTCAATCCACGAACATGGTGAATCTCTTCATTTTTAAATGTCACACTGGTTTCTTTCAGAAGTATGTTCTAGTTTTCAGCACACAGACCTTTTACATAGTTTGTAAGACATACCTAAGTATTTTATGGTTTTTGTTATATAAAATTTTAAATTTCCAAATTTTTATTACATACAGAAAAAAATTTTTTTTATATTGATCTTGTGTCCTGTGAAACTCACTTCTAGTATTTTTGTAGATTCTTTGGAATTTTCTACAAAGACAATCACTGTAAGGAGAAACAGTTTTAATTATTTTCTAAGATGTATGCTTTCCTGTTATGGCTTTATTGCACTGGGAAGGACCTCAGGTACATGTTTGATCTATCTTGACGCCACCACTACATCTTGAATAGGAGTGGAAAATAAAGACACTACATGTTTTTAATTTCTTGAAATTTGCCAGGATTTGCATTATAGCTCAGCATATGGTCAGTTTGGGTTAGCGTTCCATGTAAGCTTCCAGAGACTGTATTTCTCAGATGTTGGGTATAGCTATATATATACATGTCAATTAGGTCATATGTATTAACTGTATTATTAAAATCATCCACATCCTGCTGCTTCCCCCACCCCCTGGTCTGGTGGTTCCAGTGAAAAGAGGTATGATACAATCTCACTGTCACCTTGGACTTGTTCATTTCTTTTTTGTAGTTTTGCCCACTTTTGCTTTTAGGTACATACCAATTTGGACTGTTGTATTTACTACCTGGCTAATTGAATTTATTATGAAATACTGCTCTAAAAAAAAATCTTCACCCCAAGGACATGCTTTTTGATTTTAGAGAGAGGGGAAGAGAGGGAGAGCCAGATCAATGTGAGAAACATTGATTGGCTGCCTCTAGTATGCATCCCGCCTGGGTACCAACCCTATACCCTGGGCATGTGCCCTGACTGGGAATTGAACCCAGGGCTTTTTAGTTTATGGGATTATGCTCCAACCAACCGAGCCACAGCAGCCAAGCTGAGATACCACTATTGCGAGTAATACTTTTACCTTGAAGGGTTTTTCTGAAATTAATGTAAGTGTGTCAGCTGTTGGCTTCAGCATCCTCCTCCTGCCTGGTTTCTGACTTCTCCTGTTGTGTTTGGCAGAGCAGGAAATGACCAATGAATGTTGTGCATGTGACATTTAATTTTCTAATTTTTCCAGTGTGAAATAACCATGTGTTTCATTTGTTTGTGTATCCCTAAAGCATTTTGGTTTTTGTAAATGGACTCAAACTATACATTTTATTTTTGACACACCCTTGTTTTTGAAACTTATCCATGTTATTACACAGTGATTTTTCACTGCTGCATAGTAAGTTATTTCATTATCCAAATAAACCCTCGGGAGATCTTATTCAGTCCTACACCTTGTAACAAACACTACCTTTTAAATTCACATCCCTAGTTGTGACCTTTCCTTTGAGCTCTAGACTCCTACAGCCACCTCTCTACTCAACATCTGTACTTTAGTGTATATTAGGAATCTCAAATTTAAAAGATAATTCTTGATTTTCCATCTTCCCTTTTCCCCTCCCAAATTTGCTCCCCTTTCAGTCTTCTGTTTCTCCCCATGACACCAGTCACCAGCTGTGCCAGAACCAGAACCAAGGTGGAAATACATTTTGTTTTACGCTGAGGTACAAGCAGGATAGACCGACTCGACTGGGGTCACTGTGCTGGGATATGACCAGAGAAAGTCACAGAAATGGGCAGGTGCCAGAGCGTGCGGACCTGGGAGGGCGTTGTAGAGAGGGCAGGGTCAGCCTGACCGTTATGGGAAGCTGCTGAAGGGTTTGACAGGCGGAAGACCAGGTAGAATACAGGAGTCCAGGCATGTTAAGACGGTGATGGGTCCTACAGCTGTAGCAGTGCAGATGGAAAAAAACTTCGGAAGACATTTGGGAGCTGGAGAAGGCAGGACTTGCTGGTGTATTATACGCAGGGTGTGCACATAACTCAAAGGTGACTTCCTGTCTCTTCTCCCACAATCTCCCTTCTTTTCTGGACCTCCCATTAAATACATATTAGCAGCTGTCATTCCAGCTCCCGTGATTTTTGCTTATTTCCTATTTTCCATCAATTCACTTCTGTATCCCTTTGTAGGTGATTTTTTAAGATTGGTTTCCCCACTCACAAATTCTCTTCAGCTATATCTAACCTGTATTGATAACTAGAAGACTGTCAATTCTAATAACTTGCATTTACTATGTTTTCCAAATTTGCCTATTTTTTAATGTTTTACTTATTTTTATATCTAAATCATTTTATGGTCTTTCAGTCTTTCAGATTTGCAGTTCTTTACAATTCTTTTTCATTCACTGATTTTAGAGGGGGGAAGATGTAGACACAGAAACATCGATTCATTGTTCCACTTATTTATGCATTCGCTAGTTGAGTATTGCACATTCCCTGACTGGGGACCAAACCCACAATCTTGGTGTGTTGGGATGACGCTGTAACCAACTGAGGTACCCAGCCAGAGCCTCTATTTGCAGTTCATAAAGAACCAGTTCTCCTATTTGCATCTGCTGACTTTTCCTCCAGGAAGTAGCTCCGTGCCTCCTGTAGACTGTGTGTGTATGTAACTATAAATTTGATCTTAGAATCTTTCCCCCTATTGAATCCTGTCAGAACCTACCTAAAACTCTCCTAGAGGGCAGTTTCATATTTGCTTTTGCTAGGGTCCCACAGTTGATTTTATTTTCTTGATTTGTGGTTCCTACAACATACACTTAGCATATACCCAGACCTGGGATTCTGATTTCTCATACAGAACTTTGTTTCTGAGCTCCTGGACACTTGTGCTAGTCCTGTTTGGAGGGGATTAAGTTATAGCTCCATTTTTTTCCCTCCTGTATGCATAAAACCAAGTCTTTATTCCCTACACAGGTATTAGGATCTCAGTTCTCAGTTCTATATTCTTCAACAGAACTTCACTGGCTTGAGGGAATTTACCAGAGACTAGGAATCCTTTCTTGAAGCAGGAGGCAGTTTTTGTCTCCTTGGAGATGATGGCTGGCACTGACTAGTGTCAACAGTAAACATTTTCTATTAATTGACATAACTTGAGTTTTTGATTTATAGATTTACACTGAGTAAAGTCTGGCACTTGATAACATTTTCCTACAATCAATTTCACTTTATAGTGCACTGGTACCAGCATATAGTCTGAGAAACGGAGGAGGTCTTTCTTTAAATTAGGGAGAAGACTGTATTGGGATTAATTCTTTGGAATGGCTGTGTGATGGAATGCGTATTACTCTTTTATAATTTCTATTCTACTCTTAGAAGCAAAACTGGGGGTACTATAAGTGGTCATATTCTCAAACAGCTTCATTGAAATATTTACTTGTGAATAAACTTATATAACCATCAGAAAGCAAGAAGGTTACACTATACTGGGTTGATCAGTCCAACATCAGACACTTTCACCCTTGTTATAATAAGCTCCCATTGAAAGACTAGAATCTTTGAGAAATGTTTGTGGATATATTCATATAGCAAAACTATACAAAGAACTCTAAATTTTAATATTTCTTTTTTTTTCTTTTCATTTTTTTTTCATTTTTTTTTCACTCCCTCACTCTCTAAATTTTAATATTTCTTTAGTCCTAAAATCTCAGTGTTTCTTATAGGAAAATCATAATGACAGCTAATAATCTCTGAATATATACTTATTTTTAACTGAAATTTTCTGAAATAAAAAAAAGGGGAGAATAGTATAACGGATAGCCATGAACCCAAACCCAGTTTAAAATGTTAACACTCTCTTATACTTGTTTTTGTCTCCCACAGGCACACATTTATCATGATCACATCCACAAAATTCACTGCTGTATTTAATATCATTCACTCCTCGGTCCAACTCTCCCCATGCAGCCATTATTGTTAGGCAGCACTACTATTACTCTGTCTTATCTGTGCTGCTAGAAATATGCTGCTCTTTTAAAATTTAAACTGCCCTAACATCTATCTGACTTCCAGCAATGTCTTCTCAATTTGGAAACAACTTTTATGGTGTAAATTCTCTTCCTATTTCTTTGATAATATATTGCTCCCTACATATTCTTAGAAAATATCAATTACTCTGAGCTATGTTAAATAGTTGGCTTACGGAAATAGTTAATTAAAAAAATTAAACTCAGGCCAGTCGAGTGATCATTTGAAGAGTTGTCCCATAAAACAGTCACAGGTCTGACCCCCTGTTGGGGAATATACAGGAGTCAACCAATCAATGTCCCTCTCTCTCTCACCCCCAAATCAAACTATCCTTGGGTAAGGATTAAAAAAACTTTTAACTCAGGTATCCTGGCTCAGCTAGCCAGTACTATATGCAATGGATATTCTATGTAAAGTCAAGTTTCCTTTTGGTCTTTCACTTTGTACAAAGAAAACACAGGTGCATACGTTTTACAGTGTTGATCTTATTTATTGTTCTCTGTGGAATGCTAGGTTTAATGGCACAGTATGTTGTCGAAGCTGCTGAAATGTGACACATGTCCATGTCTAAATGCTGCAGAACAGTGTGACTGATGATCTTAAACAGAAGTGTTATGTTACAGCTGAGGTCTGGTGGTTTTAAACCAATGCCTGTGTGTATGGCCAGCCACAAACTCTGGGGATGTTCATTACCTGTACATGTATATACAAATATATCCCATACATATATATGCACACAGGCATGTATTAACTTATGTGTGAAATTCATAAAATTATATACATGGACATACATGCACATCTACACACACACCCACCCTGACCCTTGAGCTCACTTTTCCAACACTAGTTAATCAACTCAGGCGCAGTTATTACTGCTGCCCAGCACAGTGACTACATGATTTCAGTACCAGTGCCTAGCACCTTTTTGGATGCAGGATAGGTGTATGTCTGTGCATGCAGAAATGTGTATTTATGTATGTTTGCACATATAAAGGAATTACTTCTCCCTTTTATGCTTCACTCATGCATTACTTCAATAAACAGTCTTATCACCATAGGTTTTGGAATTCTAAACAGTGTAAAATCTACTTCTGGAAAACTGTATATGTTTATAGTTACAAAAAATATATATATATATATATGATTGAAACCTATTGCATACATATGTTCTTTGAATCTGGCTATATCCTAGCCATTACATAAATTAAAAAAAAAAAAAACACCCTCTTAATAGGATGTTATTATGGTAGCCTTAAATAGACCATTACCTGTGTTTAGAACAGTTGATATATTTTAAAAGTTGACAAAATGATGTTAAAGATTTGAAAAACACTATGCATCTGCATTAAATATATAAAGGTTTACACCAAGTACATGGTTCAATTCATTGTCTAAGATTTTTCATGTTCCAAGAGTGACCAATTATCATAGTCATTATTCTTAAAATTATGGCTCATTAAGGCCTTTTATACAAAAAAGCCCTATTTTAATTATATATAAAGACAAGTTCCATTTAAAAGAAAAAATGTACATGAGCACTCAAGTACTCGTGGATACCATCCTGTACAAAGTGACTATGTAAAGACAGGAGGCTCGTTCCCAGTAAGAACACCTCGTGGTAGCACGTGTAAACCTGGTCTGGCTCCTCCGCTCTGCAGCTACTCAGCATGTAAAATTCAAACCACTTCACATTAACATTTAAATTTAATACAGTGCAAATATTTGAGAATAACTTGTTCCCCCCAGTGAAACAAGAACCAGCGTTATGCTGAATATTCTTCAGATCTATTTACACATTGAGCTAAAAGTTCACCATATAAACTTTGAAATTTGCTGAATATCAGCAGAAATATAACCGCACTAGCAGCAATTGCATTAACAATATTTGATAGTTACTTGAGAGATTGCATAAAATTTTCCAGGCTGTACTCTGAATCATACTGCTCTTGATCCCAAAGATCACTCAGGTTTTCAAGAATTGATTTTATACTTGCTTTTCCAGAAGTAGAGGTGTCAGCTTTTTCTGCTTTCCCATCCTTAAAAAAAATTGGCAGAAAGAGAAAATGAAGGATTATTAACTTAAAAAATTAGATTTTCCTTTAAAATATCGTATTTGTTTCTAACACTGCACCTTCAAGTGATGGGTAAGTTCATCTCATAAGACAGCTAATTCTGTTTTTCCACAGGCCTAATAATTTTATCATTTTAACTTTTTTATTTGGGAAGAATTTCATGATTACAGAATATAAGAGCATTACAAAGAACTCATTGTTCACTGTGTCACATCAGCTATGCCCTTCTCTCCCATATATGTTGTGTATGTGTGTATGAGCTAGACATACAGTTAAATAATAAACAGCTCTTTATCCAAACCATTCAAGAGTAAGTTGTAGTTGTTATGATCCTTTATCCCTAGATAGAAATAAACTTGTATTCCTCAGAACAAGAACATTCTCTTATATAACCAAAGTTAACATTAAAATTTAATACAAACTGGTATACTAAAATGATCTGATATGTGATTCATATTCAAAGTTTCCTATTTGTCCCAATGGGATCCTTTTTAGCAACAGTTCTTAGTTCCCTGGAACATACCTCCCTGAGATGAGGTCTCCTTGCTAAAAGTCACATGCAAGAATATTCTTTCAAACAAAACAGAAGCTATTTGAAGGCAGCAATCCATGCTTGTTCGAGCCTTCTCTTTTCTAGGTTATACTCGCATAGGTCTTGTTTTTTCAACCTTGCCTTATATGACATGATTGAAGGACCTACCTCCATTCTGGTCATCTCTCAGGACTTACATAATATTCTAAAAGTGGCTGAGCACACACAGTACAGTGGACCTACTTTCTCTCAGATTTGGACATTAGTTTTCTGTTATCACAGCTAGTTTAATTACATTATCTAAGGTCAGTTATCACCATAATTCATACTGGGTGTGCAGCTGCCTTTCTCAACCTAATGCAGGACTCTAAATCCAGTCCCATTCATTTTACATTATTAGGCCGACTAATACTTCCAGATGATGCATCCTTTGATTATGAATTACACAATAACAATAATGGCTACTATGTACTGAGAATCTATACTAGATATACTTTCTAAGTGTTTACATATATTACTTTAATTTCATAACCGTGCAGTGATATAGGCAATGTTATTCTCCCAAGGGTGTAGATGCTAGAAGAAGTTAACTTTCCTAAGGTCACCAGTTAACAGAAGGCAGGGCAAAAAACACAAACCCAGGTTTAGCTGACTTCAGCTGATGTCCTTCAGCAGGAAAGGACTGAAGAAAGAAATCTTGGGGCAAGACACTGGAGACATTAATCAAAGTCAAAACTTTGAACATCCCCTAGAATCCTGGAGAGTGTTATCTGGATGTCAGAAATTCCCTCAAAAAGTTGTCTAGTTGATACCAAAGTGAATGACCTTTGCTACTCCTTTCAGTACTTTCACCAAGCAGTCTCAGGAAGTCTGTGCATGCATTAAGGAGCAAACTGTGTTAAATTCTTTACCTTATCAAGTGTAAACAGATCAAGCAGTTGATCTGTCCCCATACTCTGCAAACTAGAATTCTCTTGGCTGATGACTGTATTTGCTATGTTCATCTTGAATTTCTGCAGGCCCATTATTTTCTCTTCCAACGTTCCTCTCGTTATCAATCGGTACACGTTAACCACACGTTTCTGAATTAAGAAAACAAGTTAAGCAACTGTAGCACAAATTAATTGATAAGATTTGAGGTTCAACAAAAGAGAGGGCTTGCATGCTTAACTACCATCTGATTATGATTGAGTTCTCTTTTTTGGCCCCATGAGCTTAAAATGTTTGTAGAGAATCACAGAATATTAGGAACAGACAGCGTCCCACTTTTCTTAGCCCAAGCCACTTCATTTAATGCATGAGGAAGTGATGCCACAGAATTAAGTGACTTGTCTAAGGTCAAACATTTGTTAACATCAGAGTAGGAACTTAAACTGATTCTTGTCTTTTTGAGAAGTTTTCCCAGCTTGCAGGTTAACAACTGTGAGTGGTGACTTTTTACCTGCCCAATGCGATGGGCCCGGTCCATGGCTTGTAGGTCGCGCATGGGATTCCAGTCGTGCTCCACAAATACCACCGTGTCAGCCCCTGTTAAGTTAAGCCCCAGGCCGCCAACGTGAGTTGTAAGTAAGAGAACATCTATGGATGGATCATTGTTAAACCTAAAAGTATAGATATTTAAAAATACAATTAGTACATTTCTTCCTAAAGTACCTATATTACAGAAATTGGACTACTTAATAAAAATTAAAGAACACAAATAAGAATACTTCTTTACAAATCCATTACATAGACATTTCTATGACCACCTAAGATGAAACTATATTCTATTATTGGGTTGGCCAAAAAAGTTCATTTGTTTTTTTTCTGTAAGATGGCTGTAATAGTGCTTCATTGTCTTCAAGTTCATTCAGAACAATTTTGTTAGAATGTATTGTGACAGCTGTCGTATCAGCATGTATTAAAAAAACTTACCAGAATTGGTGAATTTTTTGGTAGCCACTTTAATATTAAAATGAAAGAAAATACACATTTTCAGCATATTATGCTTTATTATTTCAAGAAAGGTAAAAATGCAAGTGAAACACAAAAAAGGATTTGTGCAGTGTATGGAGAAGGTGCTGTGACTGATCAAATGTGTCAAAAGTGGTTTGCGAAGTTTTGTGCTAGAGATTTCTCACTGGACAATGGTCTGTGGTCGGGTAGACCAGTTGAAGTTGAGAGCAATCAAATTGAGACATTGTGAACAACTGATGTTCTACCATGTGGAAGATAGCTGACATAAAATATCCAAATCAATAAACTTGCTGGTGAAAATGAAAAATGTGTATTTTATCTTATGGAAAAACTAAATGGAGTTTTTGGCCATTCAAAAACTCAATAATATATCGGCCAAACTCATTTGGCCAACCCAATAATATATAAGGTAGGGCAAAAGTAGGTTCACATTTGTTCATATGGAAAAAATACAACAATGAATTATGTTTCACATACCAACAATTGTAAACCTACCTCTGCCCCATCCTGCAAACAACATCTTTAGTAGAAAGAACGTATTCTAGAACATGTCAGAAATTTTACAAACAAATAAATTCAATGGGGTTATATTTTAAAATATCAGATAAAGGCTAAGTTCCAAAAATGTAATTAAACACTAATTATAATTAAGACAAAACTCAACTCTGAACCTTTAATATATGGAGACAGAAGAGGAAAATGGGGGAAAAGGCTGGATCAATTGGGGAAGGCAGAGGATAACTTGCTGAGGGTAACTGCTACTGCACTAGTCCTAGAAGGTATTCACAGACGACAAGCAATGGGCTTTGTACTTTATATGCATTATGTCACTTAATTGTTAAAACAGTTCTATAAGGATATTATCATTGACTTTATTTTAGAAAGACTCAGACTCTGTGTTTTAGAAAGACTCAGACTCTGTGACTGATAAATAGGACACTGCCTAAATAACAGAGACAGGAGCCAAACCTAAGTCAGTCTGCCTCCAAAGTCCATTTACGCATCTCTAACTGTATTGTGCCTAACAATTTCTTCAGGGTGCTTGTTAAAAACGCTTACTCGAAGTTAGCAGGTCTGGGAGAGAACCTAAGAATCTGCATGTAGAAACCTGCCATTTCTAAAGCAGAGGGTGCAGGCCACACTTACAAAACACTGTACTCACTGATTTTGCTTCCTAGCTGGGCCAGCTCCCAACTTGTTCTGAGCAGAAACACAGAGATCAGGATACAGATCTCAGCTAAGCCACTTACTTGCTTCCTCCCACCCTACTCCCCCCAAAAGGGTGAGGTGAAATGTAGTTATTTCTATTTATTGTTGCCTTAAATTTCTTTCATACCTTTCAAAGTGCTATCCTAATACAGTCACACTTTTTTAACTAAAACTATTCAACTATATTTCTGAAGATCTATATTATTATTTTTCCCCCAATTTGTTCTGTAGTTCCATGTATGTCATAATACATTGACTATAGCCTTGATTTACAAGAGTTTTAGAAGCCACTTACCGTGAAACAATGGAATGCCTCTGACCAGGAGGTATGCTTCCGTCTAATCTCAAATAAGTGACAGAGGGTAAGTGAGGTTTGAGAAGATCATATTCTACTATATCAAGCATGCTTTTTAGCTGACAGAAGATGAGGATCCTGTGCTGGGCCACAACAGACTCTGTGCCGCTCTCTGAAGTGCTGCCATTTCCCAGACCACAGTCCAACAGCAACTTGAAAAAAGAATGAATTCTTACACAGGTGTTCAATACAAGTAGGTAACCAATAGTTTTTCAAGCTATACCTCATATAAAATGGTTTTTACATTATTTATTATTATTTATTATCTATCAGGCACTGTAAGTATGTAACTATACAACTATATACTTACTTATAGTTCTATACTTTTATGCTTACAGTGCCTAAACTACTCAGTACTCAAAATAACACTCAAAATTTGGTCTGATACAAAATACAGTGAAACTATGATGACCTCATTACATTGCATTAATCCTACCAAGATCATATTAACTTTATTAACCAGCAACTAATTCATACAGCAGGTGTATAGTGAACTTTCCATCAGAGCAAACTCAACTTTACCCTATATAAAGTGTTTGCCAAGTCTGACATAATTTGTTATGTATTTACCTAAGTGTTTTCTTTTAAAATTGACTCTGCTTATCACCCTTAAATGTCACCTACAGTTTCAGTTCATTCCACTCTACCGAAATTTTTAAATCTTGGCTCTGGCAATATTAGATACTTCTGGCACTACTACCTGCTGAAGAAAAGAAACGTATTTCTTTACTTCTGCCAGATTTTTTAAAAGCAAATAAGATTTCTATTCTACTTTAGAGAACAGATGTATTTTAAATAAAAGAAAGCAAGTTACTACTCTCCTGAGACAGAACTTTCACTCTGAGTAGCTGAGAAGAGCTAGGCAAATGGAAAAGAAGGATTCTAGAAAAGCCCTTCCTGAGTATAGCCACAAATAACCTGGGCCTAAATTACAGAGTTCCTAAGCTTCTTAATTCCAGACACTCAGGGTGACAAGAGGCACTCTAAAATGAGAGATTACTTTTTTATCTACAATTATTACTTAAACTAATGTGCAAAAGTATAGGCTAAAAATAAAAGCCTGTAGTATAATTAAAATGTGGATGAAATTCAATTTTTACTTGAAAATAGACCCACACTGACACATTATAATCAAACTGTTGAAAAACAATCTTAAAAGCAGAAAAAAGGTGATTTGTTATGTAAAAAGGATTCTCAACAAGATTAATACCTCATTTCTCATCAGAAACCATGGGAGACATTATCAAGAAAGGGAAAGACAATACACAGGAGGGGAGTAAGTATTCAATATTTGTAAATCGTGTCTGGTAAGGGCTTAATATCTACAATACAAAAGATTCCCTAAAACTCAACAGAAAGACAAGCAATCCAATCAAAATATGGTCAAAGGGCTTGAACAGGCATTTCCAAAAATATACATAAATATCCAATAAGCACATGAAAAGATGCTCAACATCACTGGCCATTAGGGAGAGCAAATCAACAATGAGACACCATGTAATAATGCCTATTAGGATGACTACAATAAAAAAAATTACTGCAGAGGATGTGGAGAAAGTGTAGCCCTCGCACACTGCTGGTGGGAATGTAAATGGCACACACACAGTGGAAAACAATTTGTCATCTCCTGAAAAATGTAAGCAGAATTGCTGTTAAGATACAGCCAGCAATTCCACTCCCAGGTCTGTATCTAAAAGAACTGGAAGAGGGACACAAACAAATACTTATAAGCCAATGTTCACTGCAGCATTATTCACAACAGCTAAAAGGTAGAAACAACTCATGACTTGATAAACAAAATGTGGTATATAAATAATAGCAGCAATAATGGAAGTTATTCAGCCATAAAAATGAAGTACCAATCCATGCCAAAATGAATAAACCTTGAAAACAAGTGAAATAAGCCATCATGAAAGGACAAATATCTACTTACATGAAATATTTAGAATATGCAAATTCATACAGACAGAAAGTATATGAGAAGTAATCTGGTGTTGTGGGGAAAAGGAGAATAGGAAGTTATTGCTCCATAGGTAGAGTTTTTGTTTGGATAGAAAATTTTTAAAATAAATAGTGGTACCAGTTGTATTTATATTTACAACACTGTGAATATAAATAATGTCACAGAATTATACACTTAAAGATGATTAAAATGGCACATTTATGCCATATATATATATATATATATATATATATATAATCACAATTTTTTAAAAAGCCATACCAAAAATTTAACAAACCAAATTAAAAAATAAAATGGTAAATATATCAGTAATCTTTTGGAAGGGCAAATTTACCTAGATTGGGAATGTTTAAGATCTAATACTTAAAAGACCTACTTACTTGTTTCAAAGCTGAGAGTTTAGGGGCATGTTGAATATCATGAAGAGAAGAGTTCTGAACTGCCAGTTTTTCAGTAGTACTCTTGAACTCCGGATGTTGAGGGGTTAAGACTAATGCTGGATGGTTGCACAGTTTACGTAAGTACTGTAATGCCTTTAGAAGAAAAAAGTATATACACAAGTCCACCTCACATGCCACAAATGTTTGCATCTTATCTTTTCCTACTCTGTTCTCTGTCTAGAATGCCTTTCTTCCTATTCTCACCACTCCTACCCATTCTTCAAGAACCAATTCAAATATCTCGTCTGTGATGCCTTCACCCACATTTCTTGTGCAGTTTGTATTTGTTTTTGAGAACATTTGTAACTTGTATAAATTACATGTCTGTATCCCCTACTGGACAATGAGCTTCTCATGGCAGAAAGACCTATTTTGGTTCAAAAGGTCTATGGCAGGAGGCTGGGAAGCTAGGTGGTTATTTCAAGTGGTTGTGTTTGAGAATCAGAACCCGGCAGGATCTCTTCTTTCTTTTCTCTGATTCAGCCACATCCTTTCTCTTTTGCTCCTTACTTAGGTTATGATGATTCGTGTCTCACCTTTGGCACAGAGATTTGAATTAGCAAGCTCTACTGAGACTGTTGGGCACTGTCAGAGATTTACCACCACCTTTTTTTCCCTCTGCTACTTTAAACATGCTACAGCATTTAATTTATTGGTGGCAATGGGGTTTGGGAGGTTTTCTATAGTGGAACACTTCAAATGGGAAAAAAAGGTAAGTCGACATTTTCCATGTTTTCTTCACTTGCTATGCCCTCAAGCACAAGGCATCAGGCCTCAGGATTCTGTACTTTTCATATCCTCTGTCCAGAATAACTTCCCCTACATACCCACCATCCCTCAATCCACCTTCAGATCTCTACTAAAATTTCACTTTTTCAGTGAGTCCATCCCTGTTTCCTCAATTAAAAATCACAACCTATCCTGAAATCTATACTGTACAACCCCATATTCTGCTTTTTTTCTCTTACATAATATGTATTTCATTTATTCATTGTTCATATCTACAAGGGAGGGAATCTGTTTTAATTAATCCCTGAACTTAAAAAAAGTACTGCCTTGTAGGTGTTCAGTGTAAGATTCTCTATACTAAAACGTTTTTAATTAAATAAACACATGTATCTAGCATGTTTACATTTAATTTTAGCATTAAATTAGTAATTATGAATATGAAAATAGTTTTACCTATTTTCAAGAATGTATACACAGTATTGAAAAATTTTAAATACACCCATGTTTCAGTGTTCCAAGTAAAATTTGCTGCACTGAAGAATACTCTTAAGCAACATTTAAAAAGTGGATTGTAATCTATACCTGGAATACATGGCCTGTAGCTTTAAGCTTTGGTTTTTCAGTTTCTTCAGAAAGTGCAGCTGAAGAAACTGTTTCATCAACATCACACTTAGCACGTGACTTAGCAAAATCTTCATAGAGCTGAACCTGTAAAATTTCCCCCAAAAAAGAAGTATATTTATTTTCAGTTGTCGAAAAAAATAATTAGAACAGACCAATAAGAGCAATAATTTAGATCAACCCTCATTAAGAAAATAAATCATGACACCTATATTTCACTACTAATTACAGATAGTACACTGCATCCTGGTAAATTCCTTTAAAATTATATTTAGAACACAAGTATAACATTAAGTTTGGCTGCTAAAATATTAAAATATTAGTCAAATAGTTCTAGACTCAAGTTTTCCACTGTTTGAAAGATACCACTAAATACAATACCACTAAGAGAGAACTTGAACCCTTACAAGTAAAAGAGAAAATCTCCCTTAAGTGAAGTTATGTGATCAAGACACTCTGTAGGTACATTTTAAGAGACCAACTTTTAAAATAACACTGCAGCCTAAAAGGGGAACTCATATCAAATTTAAAGTATTACCTTGGGGTCTGGGTTCTGCTTGCACATGCTAAAACAATGCAAAAGGGAAGAAAATCTAGAGTGCTAAAGAACAAAAGTTGGCGTATAAAAACCTATGAAAGCTGAATAAAGCCAATGTCACTTCCCTCCTCAGCTCCCTTCCTCCAGACCACTAAATGTATTTTGTGCTGTTGTTTTAATACCATTACCAGTATATCGCCACCACCTTTTTTCATACGGCACCTTTTCTATATTGTACTTTAAAAAGTCTTCATCTTGTCACCCATTAAGTATTTCTTTTAAAAAACATTAACCTGGCCCTGGCTGGTGTAGCTCAGTGGATTGAGCGCGGGCTGCGAACCAGGCATCGCAGGTTCGATTCCCAGTCAGGGCACATGCCTAGGTTGCAGGCCATGTCCCCCAGCAACCATACATTGATGTTTCTCTCTCTCTTTCTCCCTCCCTTCCCTCTCTAAAAAATAAATAAATAAAATCTTAAAAAAAAAACAAAACATTAACCTTATTTTTACAAATAAAGAATGGAGGCCCAGAGAGGAGGTACATAAGATAAATGATCACAGAATTCTTAGCATCTACATTAGTGTCCTGCCCATTAAACTCAAGTTGTACAGACAAATACTGACTAACAGGTTAACTGTCTATACACTGGAGGGGAAAGAAGGTAGGTTTGTAGGTTATATCTATATACCTTTTATTTATTTGATCAACTCATACTACTGAACTAGATTGATGAATAGTAACCTGGAACATGAAGCAAATATTCAAACAGAAAATTCTGACTATAGGCCATGTCTTAGTAGGGCATGGCCTGTAAGGGACAGTTTCCCCCTTTACAAACTACTACAAAAGGAAAGGTATACAATAAATTCCTTTGATAATGGTCTCTGCATATGAAATCAGAACTGTGCAGAAGCCAAAATTTACTGGCAATGCAATAATACATTAAAAGGGATGAGGTACCTGCTCCCCAAGGTTTGAAACTTAGCCCCAACAT
Source organism: Tonatia bakeri (assembly GCA_004024845.1). Classification (NCBI taxonomy): domain Eukaryota; kingdom Metazoa; phylum Chordata; class Mammalia; order Chiroptera; family Phyllostomidae; genus Tonatia; species Tonatia bakeri. The sequence goes on from PVIA01005374.1 coordinate 93,655, forward strand.
GTATTAGCTATATAACCATGAGCGAGTTGCTTAACTTTCTGAGCTTCAGTTTCCTTATTTTTAAAAATGGGGACTGACAATACCTATAATACTTTTGTGAGGATAAGACGTTACAGGCATATTTTTTGGCCCTAATAAACATGTCATCTATTTAACCTTGCAACTTTTTCAATTAACTAGACATATAAGAAAGCAACTATGATACTGAATTTTGTTTTAATGCTACATTCAAAAAGCACATATCCAAATGTATCCACATACACAAACAGATTCACTTAAATCTTATCTACATCTGTTTGAAACAGATTTTTCAAGTCTAGGGAAGTAGAAGCTAGATTAGAGTGACAAAGCCAAAGGCTATTCCCCTTTATTCAATACTCGTGTGGCTTATTCAAAGCATTCTACTAATAAATATATCATCAGATTCCTAACCTGGAGAGGACTAAGATTACAGTAATAGTCTTGAATAATTTTGGGTGGAAGATCCTGTAAAACATCTTCTTTCATTCTTCTCAAAAGAAATGGTAGGACTTGGCGGTGCAGTGCATCCATTGCAAGGACACCTGTTAATAAAAAGAGAAAATGGCTCAAAAAAGTTAGGAATAGATTACATCCACTTGCGCAGAGAATGTATCTCTTTTTCATACCTGCTTCTTGTTCTCGACTGGAGCTTCGAGCATCCCTACTTGCTAATATAGGTTTACCATATCGAGCAGCGAACTGGCGTTCAGTCCCCAAAAATCCTGGCATCAGGAAATCAAATAATGACCACAATTCCAAAACGTTGTTCTGAATACAAAGAAGGAACATGTGTTACCTTTTGTACTAGGATTATTTACTTAACACTTAAAAAATGAAATATTAACAAAAGCACATTATAATGACATAGATGAGAGATTACCACATTTTTAGGTATTTGATATGTCTATATTTTAATGTGTAAAATTTAGGTCAGCATCCTTGGAGAAAATACTTTATCTTATGGATAGAAGTTTTCAAGTTTCCTCTACGAGAAAAGCCTTGGTCCACAGTGTTTAAATCCTACTGGTGGCATAAAGTAGTAAATAAAGAGCCAAAGGATGAATGAATGTGTTTCTGGTTCTTCTAATTTTGACATTCAAATTAATGACGAGATTTAAGGAATGTGGCCAACGTCATCATTTCTTTAACAAAGGAAAACCCTAAAAGAGTTTGGTTATAGTCTGCCCAATATTTATGGGTTATGAGGAATAGGCACAAATTCTTTCCAATTCTGCTGAAGCTTTATTGAGGGTGGAGAGAGAGAGAGAGACAGAAAGACTGGGAGGGAGGGAGAAGGAGAGGGACAGAAGGAGAGAAAGAAACATTTTCATTTTGGATGCTTTTCCAATCTGTGTATATCATAAGGTACCATTGCACCCTTTAACCAAGGGGTCCCCAACCCCCAGACCAGAACCCTCCTGTGGCCTGTTAGGAACTGGGCCTTAGAGCAGGAGGTAAGCACGGGCAAGTGAGAAAAGCTTCGAGTACCACCTGAGCTCTACCTCTTGTCTCCTCCCTCACACCCTTGTCCGTGGAAAAACTGTCTTCCACCAAACCAGTCCCTGGTGCCAAAAAGGTTGGGGACCACTGCTTTAACCCTTTCAGATGCCCTCCTAAACCTGCTCAGACTCTAGCTCACCATGCTGGACTGTCCTCCCATATGATGGACACCCTTCAAATCTCACTTAAGTTTTATCCCCAACTCTGGGCTAACCATGGCTCTTTGGTGCAGAAACCCACCTTACAGCTTCAGACCTGAACTGTTCAGGTGGGTAGGAGGGAAAAGAAGACTCCCTTTAAGCAAACAAAAACTAAACAAACAAACAAAAAACAAAGAACCACCCTCTTTTGGTGTTTTGTGAAAGCAATAAACTATTTAAAAATACTGTGAAATTTCCATGTAATTTTAAACTGAAACAAAATAAATCTTGATAATTCAAGCTTAAGAGTCTTTGTTTTTCCTTTTAAAGGTACCTTTCTTGTCCTAACTTCTTGTGATTAAGTGATCTCTTGTGGTTATTAAAATCCATAGTGTTCACTTAATGGACAAAAGCCTAACACTTATAATAATCAGTCCATCACCAAAAATAATTTTAAAGAAAAGTAACAAATAGATAAACAAAAAAATTACTAATTATTTCAGAGTCAGAGAGACCTGTTAGAGGTCACTTGGTGTTTATCTTCTCACTAACTGGGGAGTGATGAAGGGTGTCTTCCCACCACAGTGGGCTCTCCAAGGCAGGCGTGAACACTTGCAACCAATTCCTCTGGAAGATTCAACCATCTCCCTCCTTTTTCAACATAAACTTCGACAATCTCCTCTCTTTAAATGCTTCCTAACCTAGGTATTCGCACTTGTTACTATATGAAGATTCACCTCTGAATCAGCACTAGCTTTTCAGCGTTAATCAGATTGTGGTGAATTACTACAAAAGGAGAATGGCCAGTTTGGAATAGAGTCTGACTGATGTCTCCCAGACCTTGGACACAGGACTTCTACTTACATAGCCTAAAACTATATTTTAAATATGACTTTAAAAACCTACTTTGTTCAGATACTGCTACTTACACCAAATGGACCATTAGAAAAGCAAGATAATTACTGGAAATCATTCCTATCAAACTAAAAAAACCCTCTTATTTAATTTACTGCCAATTTACTCTCCACATGGCAAATATTAAAAAAAAAAAAAAAAGTAATTACCTGTATTGGTGTTCCAGAAAGAATAATCCTGTAATTAGCAGTCAGTTGTTTTACTGCTTTTGACAATTTTGTTTTTCCATTTTTTATGACATGGCCTTCATCAAGGATACAGTAGTTAAATTTAATATTTCTAAGGGAGAATAAACAAAAAATTTTAGCATCCTTTACTGTATGTCAGAAACTATATGAAAAGTCTTTGAGGCAGGAAAATAGTTTCTCCAAATTTGAACCTAAGTTTTTTTGCTAAAAAGAAAATTTAACCCTTACCTAAAGAAATCTATGTCATTCCTCACAACATCATATGAAGCCACTATCAGATTATGTCTTTTTACTTGATGCTGTAACCTGTATTTAAAAATAAATAAGGTCAGGAAACAATTTGGAAAGTAATACAATTTCAAGGGGGAAACTACAACTACCATCACATGAGGGCGCTTTCAATCTGACTAGTAATATTCCCTTCTGTTTACATTTATAACCCTACTAACTAAAGGCCATTCTTCTTTTGTTTGTTTGCTTTAAGGCCATTCTTCTTATAAATGGGCCTGACTGCTCTAACTTAGTCTGATTAGAAAAGAGATGGATACCTGACTCAAAATGTGGTGAACACTTTATCTGCCAACACCTCTTTCCTGGAGGCACTGTTCCCTCACTACTCCATGCTGTGTGGGGGTTGAGGGGAGCTACCCATCACATGGTCCCATATTTACCAGAGATGAAGCATTTGAATCAGGTCGAGCCATTTGCAATATTTTATTACCTGACTACAAAGAGCTGGTTTGTGGGAATGACCCAAACAAGGCCAGCCAGTCATCTCCAGTACCAATGTATTCATGACTAGAGAGGAAAGATTCCTGTTTACTATAGTTTCCAGGCTAGAAGAATGTGGGCCTACGACTGCCCATGATCACCTTATCCACCAACTGTAGACTGAAGTCCTGCACGGACCAAACACTACAAGTTATATATGAGGAGCAAGAGCAAATGAGAGTAATCTAGATGTGCCTGAAACAACAATTTACCCCTGAAATTCTCAATTTAGTGCATTAATGAATTTTCCACTTAAAGCTAGTCTGAGTTGAGTTTCTGTCACGTGTAAATAAATGCATTCTAACAGACACTACAGTAAATTCTTTAAGAGTGCAAGCTGTTGAGCTGCCTGTGTTCAAATCTCACCCTGTTCATTTAATAAACTAAGTGACCTTGGACCTAGGCTCCGTGTCCTAGACTATGCATCTGCAAAATGGGAACAATAATTGTACCTACATCTCATAATACACAATACACAACTGCATAGAATTATGTCTAGCGACTAAGTGCTCAATACATGTCAGCTATTATTAATACAGAAAGGCAGCAAATCTATGGATGAATCAGCAATCTATGACTAATCCAAGCTTTAAATGATGAACTGAAATCAACAAGATTCCCTCTTCAAAATTTGTATTTAGGAATATAAGAGATATACTAGTGAAAAGAGAGGGTGAAACTATTAGAACACTAGTCTTGCTGCCGTATCAGGGCAGCTAAGGCAGTCACTGAGGACCAAAAGCACTTTTGAGAGGGAACTCTTAGGGAAAGGGGGTAGATCATGGAACCTCGGAGAGGCTATGATCACAAGGCTCCTGAGAAGGGCATAGGGAATGGCTTTGGTTCCTGAAGTTTCCTAGCTCTAATACTTAGAAAGCCTAATTCATTTTTAACAATGGCTAAGTCCTTGAATTTTTTAAAAAAGAACTTTAAAAATTTTATTTTCCAATCACAGTTTACGTTCCATATTACTTTTTATTAGTTATAGGTGTACAGCATAGTGGTTAGACAATATATACAAAGTGTCCCCCCCCAATATTTCCAGTACCCATCTGGCACCATACATAATTATTAGAATATTATTAATTACATTCATATTCTGTACTTTACATCCCTGTGGCATCCCTTCACTTTTTCACTCTGTCCCCCAACCCCCTCCCTTCTGGCAACCAGTCAGTTCTCTGTATCTATGAATCTGTTTCAATTTTGTTTATTTTCTTTACATTCCACATATAAATGAAATCATATGGTACTTGTCTTACTCTGACTGTCTTATTTCACTCAGCACAACACTACCTAGGTTCATTCATGATGTCACAAATGATAAGATTTCATTCTTTTTTATGGCTAATTATTCCACTTTATCTACTGTCTATTGATGGGTACTTGGTTTGCTTCCATATATTGGCTATTGGAAGTAACAATGAAAATAGGGATATATATATTCTTTTGAATTAATGTTTTGGGTAAAGTCTTTAAATTTCATGAGTGAGACTCATATATTATCTTTAAAATATATGTACATTCATCTTTCTTAAATAAGGTTCTATGTTTGACAACAAAAAAGCTAACTAAATTCACCCTCAATAAATTTTATTCTTCCAAACTATTTAAAGCAAAACATTAAGATTTTTTGGTTATGCATTTCTTACCTTATTCTTTCAGTAGGAGGTCCAGTATAGTGCAATGGATTGAGATATTCTCTGGAGCAAAATTTACCTACTTCATCCACCCAGTGACCTGTTAATGTTGGTGGACAAACCACCAAGGAAGGAAGTGGCATACATTCTGCCAATTTTGATCTCGCATATTCCTGTGCCCTTTAAAACAAACAAAATAAAACATTAACCAGCTTGTTTACATTTCTCAGCATCTGGAAGCCTTCTTTTATTTTTATATTTTAAGATTTTATTTATTTACCTTTAGAAATAGGGGAAGAGAGGGAGAAAGTGAGGGAAAGAAACATCAATATGTCAGAGATACATTGACTGGTTGCCTCTCAAATACCCCCAAATGGAGGCCTGGCCAGCAATCCCGGCATATGCCGTGACTGGGAATTGAACTAGTGACCTTTTGATATACAAACAGTGCTCAATCCACTGAGCCACACCAGTCAGGGCTAAAAGCCTTCTTTTAAAATAACATTTAAAATTACCTGTGACAATGATCTCCTGCTAAAATGCAGATGGACTGTAAAGTTTTTCCTAAACCCATGTCATCGCATAGAATTCCATGAAGTTTATACTTATTAAGAAATGCTAACCAGTTCACACCATCCTGAAATGTTGAAAGAGAAAAATTACTTTTATAGGCGTAAGAGAAATAAATGGGTATAAGATAATAACCACAAGATTTTACTAAAAATTTAAACACTCTTTTAGGTAGATTTGAAAGGAATAGTCACTATTTATATTTATAAGGTAAGTATAACCTTTACCTGCTGATATTTTCTCAGTTCAGCATTGATTGGTACTGGAATTTTGTAATTTTCTAATTTCTTCCCATCTAACAATTGCTCCAGAAAGTGTCGCTCCTTGGCTTTCAATTGGATTAATTCTTCTGACATATTTGGAGGGTCTGGAATGCCTGCCTAAAATGATTTTTTACAGTGTATTAAAACTTTTTACTCATAAATAATTTTTCATCATTACATTATGCAGTAATTTAAAGTCTTATCAAAATATAACTGCAGAGAAAAACGTAATTCAAAAATAGTATTTTAAAGACTGGAAAGAAGAGTTTAATGAATTTGGCAGGTATCAAAATGCTACAATGAGACTACTAAACAAACACATTTGAAGTACTTTAAAAAACACATACATAGCTTAATTTTTCCCACACCATGCATTACTTGATGAACAGGCAAATAAAGTTGCATGGCTTATTTTTAGTGAAATACTGTTACTGGAGGTTCTTAATTTAGTGTTATGATGTCCCAGGATACTGGTTCTCAAAATGTGGGCTGCAGACCCCTCAGAATCCCCAAGACCTTTGCGAAGGGTCACTGAGGTCAAAACTATTTCATAATAAAAGACACTTTACTTTTTTCACTGTGTTGACATTTGCACTGATGATACAAAAGTACTAATGGGCAAAACTCCTTGAGCATCAGAAAGAATCAAGGCAAAGGCACCAAATATACCACTAGTCACTGTATTCTCACAGTTACACACCAGCATTTTTTAAAAAGCTGGTTTCATTTAGGAATGTCCTTGAAGTAGTAAAAATAATTTCATTAAACCTCAACCCTGAATACACATCTTTTAAACATTCTATGCAATAAGATGTGCTTCATATGCTGAGGAAAAAGCACTTGCTAGTTTGCTTAAATTATGAGCTGACCTAGCCATTTTTCATGGAACAATATTTTACCTGACTGATAAACTATTGTTATTCTGAGTTGAGTATTTGGCTGACATTTTCTCAAAGATAAATTTGTCAATTCAAGGAAAACACCTGACATAACTTGTTGCCAATGACAAAATTCAAGCTGTCAGGAAAAACTAAGCACTGTGAACTTGACAGCTTCCCAATCAATACTTAAAAGGAACTTTCTGCTGGAGATGTTAATTTGATTTTTTGCTCCAGTTATGGTGAAATATACCAACCTTTAAAAATTTTACAAAACACAGTGAACCAATACTTTCCAAACAACTGATATACAATGCTACAAAATATGTATGGGTAAAAAATCTACTCGAGAGTGTAATATTAACCAATTAATTTTAAAGTGAGAAAAATTACACATTCATTGATAGTATTTAGATTCTGCGCTGCAAATAAATTTAACAAGCTTTCTCTTTCTGAGTTTTGATATGCTATCAAAGATTATCCACAATTATTTGAAAAGGTGGCCAAAATACTGCTCATTTTTCCAACTACCTATCTCTATGAGGCTAACTTTCCTTGTATACCAAGGAACATATTGCAACAGACTAAATGCCCAAGGAAATACAAGAATCCAGCTATCTACACTAGTTCAGGAATAAAAGAGATTTGCAAAATGTCAAACAATGTGATTTTTCTAACTTATTTTTGTTTTAGAAAATAGTTAACTTTTCATTAAATCAAGAAATCCTTCCACATTTATCAGTTTTAATTTCTATTACAGAATGCATGATAAACAAAAGCTCTTTGAGATCTTCAGTTTTTAAGACTGTAGCCCTGGTCAGGTGGCTCACATGGCTGAAGCATTGTCCCATACACCAAAAAGGTTATGGGTTTGATTCCCAACCAGGGCACATATACAGGAGGCAACCAATCGGTGTCTGTCTGTCTGTCTGTCTCTCTCTCTCTCTCTCTCCCCTATTCCCTCTTCCTTCCTCTCTAAAATCAATAAAATAAAAACATACTAAGTGAGGCAAAACTTTTTGAAAGAGTGTAAAGAGGTCCTCAGACCAGAAAGTTTGAAAACCATTGCCCTATGCTGTCTCTAAGAAATGTAAAACTCTGGGGACAGAATTTCAATTGAATTCAATTAAAATGAAGTCCCATATAACACCAGAAATAGTATTGGTGGAGTGAGGTGTGTATACTGAGTCTTAAAAATGACTGCATGTTATATTTTTAAAAGGTTTCAGAATTTTAATAAGATAGGAACTAACATTTTAGCACACCTAATACCATATCAATATTAATCACAACAAGGCCTTTCTGCACACTACTTTACAAAGAAATAACAATCTTCAAACATTTATCCTCATGGAATTTTTAAGATAACAACCAAATGTAGGGCCATATAATGAGATCCTTTTCTTAACAATGAAAACCTAAGCCCAAGAATCAAATATTGTTCTTCGGTAATAGGAATCCTTCCTGTGAATATCTTCCTCACTCCAATTCCTATAAAACCAGCAAGAGTTATTAATAGTGTAGGTAATTAGGATTTCTATCAGAATTACTAGTTGATATTCCCAAATCCTTGATAGTATGTTTACATTTCAGAAACGTACATGATTTTCCTATGAAGATGAAACCGAGGAAATCAAGATAAAGTGAACAAGAATGAACCTGCATGATATTTTTGTTTCTATTGTTACTGTCTTCACAGTCACAAATCTTTTCTTACACAGTATCCAACCTCCTGTTAATCCCATCCAGTGTGTTTTTATAAGCGTGCATCTTTTAACAACAGGGATACACTCTAAGCAATGCACCCTTATGCAGTTTTGCTGCTGTACAAACATCAAGTGCCCTTACACAAACCTAGCTGGTATAGCCTACCACACATGTAGGCTATATGGTAGAGCCTAATAGGTCTAGAACCTATTGCTATAGCCTATAGAAATAGGCTATAGGCTTGCCTACATTTTACTATAGGCAATTGTAACACAATGGGATTTGTGTATCTAAACATAGAGGGCACAGTAAAAATATGGTGTAAAAGATAAAAAATGGTGCACCTGTATAGGGCACTAACACCATGAATGGAGCCTGCAGGATTGGAAGTTGCTCTGGATGAGTCAGTGAAAGAGTACTGACTACACGTGAAAGCTTGGGGCATTACTGTACATTGCTGTAGACTTTATGAACATGGTCACACAAACCTCCGCCCCCCCCCCCCCGGTTCCTTCTGACAGGGTCAGAATAAAACATTGACACTGTCAGTGCTGCTCCATTAACAGAGATTTGAGCTGGACTGACTGGAAACAAGAGGAAAATGGCAGGGTAAAGCTAGACCACTATAATAGTGCCTGTTATGAGGGAGTGAAAGGATTAGGAGGAATAAGAAATCAGCTAAGCTAGAGAGGTAAAGAAACATAGAGGATTGTAATGTCAACGAGGTTTTGGCTATTGCACATTGGAGCAGTGGTCAGATTAAGGAACTTTGTAGTATTCATTTAAAAAGATGGTGTTTAATATGGAGAGGGTATAGAACTGAGGAGACAGTATTTTGACTTTAGAAGTTTCTTTTTGGGTCCATGGACCCTATCTGGCATAATGGATTCTCTCTGACATTGCACTGATGAAAGAAATAGAGTATCTATATTTTACATCACTGTAGCCTGAAAATACTTCCAAAGTACAGGGACAGGTTGGCTCCACACTATCACAAAAAGCTTTTATTTTTTTAAAGTGGCAGTGGCACTTAATATTCGTTAAGGTAGTTCCTATGGACCTGTTCCCTTGTACAGGATCTTAAGAACAAGAATTTACAGCAATGTACTCTGAAGACCACCAAGCCATAGGAACCTCTGGGACAACTTTAAATATTCTAACATCCAAATCATAGGAGTGCCAGGAGAACAAGAGCAAGAAATTGAAAACTTATCTGAACAATGAAGCAAAACTTCCTCAATCTGGTGAAGGAAATAGACTTCCAGAGAGTCTCAAAAAAATTGGACCCAAGGGAGAACACACCAAGGCACATTATATTTAAGTTACCCAATATTAAAGATAAAGAAAGACTCTTAAAAGCAGCAAGAGGAAAGGAGAGAGTTACCTATAAAGGAGTGCTTATAAGAATATCAGCTGATTTCTCAAACCGTGCAGGCAAGAAGGGGCTAGAAAGAAGTATTTGAAGTTATGAAAGGCAAGGACTTACATCCAAGATTACTCTATCCAGCAAAGCTATCGTTTAGAATGGAAGGGCAGATAAGTGCTTCCCAGATAAGGTCAAGTTAAAGGAGTTCATCATCACCAAGCCCTTATTATATGAAACGTTAAAGGGACTTATCTAAGAAATAGAAGGTCAAAAACTGTGAACAATAAAATGACAATAAACTTGTAACTATTAACGACTGAACCTAAAAAACAAAAGCTAAGCAAACAACTAGAATAGGAACAGAATCAGAGAAATGGAGATCACATGGAGAGTTATCAGTGGGGAGAGGGAGGGAAAGAATAGGGGGAAGAAGGTACAGGGAATAAGAAGCATAAGTGGTACATACAAAATAGACAGGGGGAGGTTGAGAATAGTATAGGAAATACAGAGGCCAAAGAACTTACATGAACAACCCATGGACATGAACTAAAGCCGTAGGGGAATGCTGGAGGGTACTGGGGTGGGGTGTAGGGTGGTCGGGATATAAGAGAAAAAAACTGGAACAACTGTAATAGCACAATCAATACAAAAATATGCTTAAAAAAAAAAAAGACCATCAAGCTAGATCTGGAAGGGCTGAAGTACCCTCTGAATGAATATTTAGTGCTGGGGGAACCGGCTCCTCTGTGCTGAAATAAGTGGTTCACTGAATTGGATGTAAACTGTGCACTCAGAACAGTTCACCCTGAGTGAGAGGGAATCTATTTCCACGACCCACAGATATGGCTCCCATCAGAGAGAAAAAAAATCCTCTTGAACCACATACACTTCTGTTTCTTTCCAGAAATTCGGCCCCGTTATAATCTTATGGGACCACCATAAAATATGCGGTCTGTTATAAACCAAAAATGTTATGTGGCACATAAGTATTTGTGATTATGTTTTTTATCTAAAGTTCAGTTTAGGTTGTTCTCACATCTTCTATTTTGCTCCTCGTTACACTCATGCTACTTTCTTGAACATATGGAGTGTATTTTAATGTCCATGTCTACTAATTCTATTATATGGGCCCTTTCAGAGTCTGTTTCTATTGACTGACTTTTCTACTGATCATTGGAAATATTTACATACCTAGTAATTCTTTCATGGATGCTAAACATCCTTAAGTTTTACACTGTTGGATGATGGTTTTTTGTTTTTTTTGGTTTAAATATTTTTGGTTTTTATTTTTCCTGGAATGTAGTTCAGTTAGTTGGAATCAACTTGATCATTTTAAGTCTTGTTTATATAGTTTGTTAAAGTGAGTCCAAATCAGGCTTTTGTCTAGTGCTAATTTGGCCCCACTACTCAGGCAATATACTTCTAAGGACTGTACTTGATGCACTATATGCAAAGTCTTTTGGCTCAGTTTGGTGGGCGCACAAGGCATTCTTGCCCCGTGCAAGCTCTGGAAATTGTTCCCCCTAGTCCTTTCTATATTTTCCCCAATCTCAAACATATATTCTCATACATATGCTTGAATAAATGCTCAGCCCTTGTGGGGACTTCCAGAGCTTCCTCTCTGCAGCTACTTCCTGTTGGGTACTTTACATTGCAAATTATTGCCATCTTGTCCTCCCTGACTGTTGTCCTCCCTACACTCTGACTCTTGAACTTGGCAAGATCACTAGGTTCTGTTTAGGTTTCACCTTCCTGTTTGATGGCCTGGAAACACTCTAGGCAGTAAGCGAGGCAGTTCATTTGTTTCCCTTCTCTCAAAATCACTGTTCTGTGCTGCCTGCTGTTCAACATCTGAAAACCATTTTCATTCAGTTTGTCTGGTTTTCTGGTTCAAGTAGGAGGATAAATCTGATATCTGTTTTTCTATCATGGCTGGAAGCAAAATATGCCTCACATTTTTATAATTTTCAAAGGGAACATTACTTTTCTCTGTCTCTGAAGTCAACATCTCTTTTCTTTGCCTATGTTATTAAGCACTATTTTTTAAAAAGATAGTTTATATCCACTATCACCTTATAGTGTATCTGGGTTCTGACTTGAGGGTACTTTCATTCTAATCCAATTCCAACAGTTATTAAAATGATTTTTCTAAGACTAATTAGCTGTTATACTAGTTTTCCAAAAACATTGCTTTTATCATCTCCTTTGCTCAAAGAACACATGATGGTTTCCCATCACTCACTGATTCCAAAGCTAAAAATGGATAAGGTAACTAAATATAACCCATTTAGTTTACAGATAAAATGATACAAGGACCAAGAGTCAAATGATATAAATAAGACCTAGGAAGCAGAGGATGAAAACCATTCTGGGTATGTCACTTGGGTCCTCTGAGACAACAGTCTAGCTTTTTTTTTGGTCAAGCTGGTTAATATTTTTATTGTGAAATAAAATATCCATGTACAAAAAAATGTAAACAAATATATAGTTTAATAAATTATAAAACACATTTATTACCATTATCTGATCAAGAAAAATAGCCCTGTCATCATCCTGAAAGATTCCATATGTTCCTTCTCAGTGATAATTCACTCTGCTTTACCTAAGAGGTAACCACTTTATTGGCTTTCATTGCAATTTTTTCTTGCCTTTCCTTATACCTTAGTCACCTAAGTATCCATCCCATGAATTTTTGTCTGTTTTTGAACTTCACAAAAATTGGAATCCTATGAAAGATTTCATTGATATTGTTGTATGTGTCTGTATTTTGTTCATTCTTATTGTAGTATAATAATCCAGTTAACATATCTGCTCTACCAATAATGAACATCTGAGTGGTTCTAGACTACTAATGCTGTAATAAATATTCTTGAAGATGTGCTTTGCTACATGTGTATGAATTTCTCTAGGGTATATACTGTATTTTGCCACATATAATGTGCTCTCATGTATAATGTGTATGCATGTCTTTGTATGCATTATACATGGGATTATTATACCATGGCATGTAATCATTATGCCCATGTATAATACTCATCCTTATTTTCCCTCAAAAATTTGGGCAAAACAGCACACATTATACATGGCAAAATACGGTAACTATGATGGATTTGCTGGGTCACTGGTATGGGAATTTTTATCTTCTAGATACAGCCCAAGTTTTTTTTTAAAAGAGGCTATCTAACTTATGCTTACACATTGCTGGTAGGAATGTAAAATGGTACAGTTACTTTGGAAAACGATTTGGCAGTGTCTTAAAAATTTTAACATCATATGACCCAGTAATTTCATTCCTAGATAACTATCTGCTCAAAAGAAATGAAAGCATACATCTACACAAAGACTTATAAATACATGGTCACAGTGTTACTTATAATAGCCAAAAGCTAGTAACAATCCAAATGTCTATCAACTGCTGAATGGATAAATAAAAGGAGTACTATACAATGGAGTACTATTCAACCATACAAAGAAAGTATTGATACACAGGCAATATATGGAACAACACTGACATCCAGTTGTTCCATTACACCTAAGTTATTTTAAAAAATTTCCAAATGGTTGAGATGATGTTTTGATATACAAAGTCTATCCAGTAAGTATCCAGCCATGTAATATGAAAAAGAGATGATACAAGAAACATCGTACATAGGAAAGTGATGCCTCAGTCCCCCTCAAAGTAGGCATGTTGGGACCTCACACAGTTCTCCCAGTCACCACCAGCTGCCCTGTTGTATTTTCCTGAATCTCACTTACGGCCTGAAATCTCTTCCCTTTCAAAGGTGATTTTAGTTTGGGGAAAAGCCTGAAGTCACAGGGCATCAAATCTGGGCTGTAGGGGGGCTAAGTCACCTGGGTGACTTTTATGTTTCACCAAAAATTCTGCACAAGATGTGATGCGTGAGTGGGCACATTGTGATGAAGCTGCCAATCACCAGTTGCCCATAGCTGCAGCCTTCTGAATCATCCAAATAGTTTCCATGGAGGAATGTTCAAGCTTAATGCAAAATATGATAGAGATTCATTGCTCTACTCACTCAGTCATTCTGAATGCTATGGCCACATCATATATATGCTCACTCAACAGCATCTACTGTCCCCACTGAGAAGTACAGTGAAGTTGTCATTCACATATGCACATTCCATCTAGTCCACTGTCCTTGGTGTCCAGATTACATCAACAGAGCACAAACCATTCTTGTTACGTTAACAATGATTGGACTTTTACTGGACAGACCTCATACAGTATAACATGAACTGCATACCTACTTATTTCCTGAACTACAAAAATCCCACCAAATATTTTCAGAGGCTTGGTGGCAGGGTTCTGGATCTTCCCTTGCTTTAAGCCACTATATCCTGTATTGGCCACATACATTATTTCTGCTTCATGAATATACTCCAAGATTCTCCGACTTCAGCCTTTCTAGTCTGCTTTCTCCATACTTCCACAGAGACTTCAATTGCTTTACATTTTCAATTACCATCTCTCAAATTTACCTTTCATGTAAACATCAACACAGAATCTTTACATGGATGTTACATGGATACTTAGAAACAATTCTATTTCTAGAATAGTATCAATGAATTATTCATTTAGGAACTATAGTTTTACTTATAACCTTGTTTTTAAAAAATTATCCATTAAAGTATAAATTTCTCAATGCTTATAACAAATATATTCAACATTATTTTTGAAAAGTTGACATTCTTTAAAAAGCATTACAATTACTGTGAAGTTATAAAAAATATTAAGTCCATAAGCCAAGTATCTTCCACTTACCTCAAGTGGCATGAGTCTAATTAGTGTTGCAAAACACTGCGTAGCCATGAATCTTACACTGTCTGTCTGATCACTCATTCTTCCCAACACAGGCACAACTAAAAGGACAATATATGGAACAATACCAACATCCAGTTGTTCCATTACACCTGAGTAAGTTATTAAGGAAATTTCCACGTGGTTCTGAAATAAATGTTTTCACACACTGATATACCAAAACTATACATTCTAAAACAGTTCCTCATTTTCTCATCTGTGTTTTGAGGAACTAGACTGTCCCTCAATATCTGTGATTCACTTATAACAGCATTTGGACACTGCTGCTCATTTGTAAATATCATGTAACTTTCCCGTGATTAAGAACATAAAGCTGTTGCTGGTGTGGCTCAGTGGATTCAGTGCTGGCCTGCAAACCAAAAGGTCATAGGTTCAAGTCCCAGTCACGGCACATGCCTGGACTGTGAGACATGTCCCCAGTTAGGGGCATACAAGAGGCAACAGATCAATGTATCTCTCGCACATTGATGTTTCTCTCCCTTTCTCCTTGCCTTCCCCTCTCTCTAAAAATAATAAAAAAATATTTTTAAACTGATAAGAACAGGTACTATAAACTTGATCTTAGCCAAAAGGCTGAGAAATAATAAAATATTTTTTAAAGAAAGAATATAAAACCATGTTTTCATCTGAGGCAAGCTGGAAAAAATTTTACTAATAAGATTTTTTCTATTCCTATAAGTTTCTAGACTACCAATACCAAAATAAAGTGAGTTAAATTACAAGCAGGGAACACGACACTCTAATTCCAAAATTCACACCAAAATCATGACAATCATAAACTGGACATAGCAGGCCAAATAAGTTCAGTTCTCCTATAATCTTCAGCATTTTGGAACCTGATTTTTTTCCTGACCTGATTTCCACCCATATATCTTTCCTGCTCTTATAAATGTCTTTCACGGAGATTCTCCTCATACAACCGCATCAAAATTACAACTAACCTATCATCACCACAAAAAATTGGCCTGCTTTTTGGAATGGAAGTTCTACAATTAAGGAATTAAAGAAGAAACCACATCCGTCCAGACTGCTAGGAAGGGTGGAAAGGCAGAGTGGAGGAACGGGATGGTCCCACCCCCACATGTGATAGAAAAAAATTGGAAGGATTATCTTGGGAGTTAGGGGTCCCAGCCCCACACTAGGCCCCCCAGCCTAGGGTTCCAGAACCAGTAAGGTAAGTCCCCATAACTTCTGGCTGTAAAAACCAGTGGAACTGAGTCACTTGAAGACTGCTAGATTTCCAAGCAGTTCCTCTTAAAGCCACACGCACAGACTTAAGACTCATTCCCTCTGAGCTCCAGCACTGGGGCAACAGCTTGAAAGGCATATAGGGAAGAACTGAAGTGTCTGGCATGTAGCCAAGAGCTGGGAGACAGAACTGCTGGCAGAGGCCACTGTCCCTTTTCTGAGCCCTCCCCCTACAGAGCCACAGAGCAGCAGGCACTATATAAGAATCCATCAACCTGGCTCATACTGTTTGACCTACCCCTGGTGATTCCCTGGGGTCCTGCTGCACCCCACTTACAGGTTGATCCAAGCTGCTAACAGTGGCTTTTCCATACACATATCTTGGCTCATGCTTCAGATCAATCTAGATCCTCTCAAACAAGCAGCAGCTGGTCTCAGCAGCCCCTGTACATCTTGCTAAGTGGCCCCAGGCCTGGCATTAGAAACAGCTGGTCTTGATTCACAGCCTGGCCATGCTTGGGCATTATCAAGCCCAGCACAAGTAGCAGCTATTTGCATATCGCTTTATAGCTTATGCCAAGTGACCCTAGACAGAATACAGGCAGTAGCTGACCTTGGCCCACAAATTCCTAGAAAAGCCCCATAGCCTGTATACCCAGTAGACAGCTACAGACCACGTCAGAGCACCACCACCCAACCACCTCCACAAGCAACACACCCAAGGGGTGGACTAAGTGGGCACCAGAGCCTTGCTGAAATAAGTCCCGCTTTGTTCTGCTGTGCACAGCTGATCCTCCACAGAGGGAAGCTGGTGGTTAGTGGTCACAGCCAGTTCTTGCAGCTGACTAGTCTGATAAATCCCTCCCACTGACCTGTCAACAACAATCAAGGCTCAACTATAAGAGGAGGGTGTACTCAGTCTAGACAGAGGGCTCACCTTGAAGTACCCAGCTTGGGTGATAAGGGAGGCTGTGCCACTTGACCCTATAGGACACTTACTACATTAGGCAATGCTACCAAGACAGGGAGTCGTAGCAGCTCTACCTAATACGCAGAAATACAGGAAGGCTTCCAAAATATGGAAACAAAGAAACATGGCCTACATGAAAGAACAGATCAAAACTCCAGAAAAAGAACTAAACAAAAGGGAGATAATATCTCAGATGCAGAGTTCAAAACACTGATTATAAGGATGCTCAAGGAACTTACTGAGGACCTTAACAGCACAAAAAAGATCCAGTCAAAACTGAAGGATATACTAATTGAAATAAAAAACAGTTTATAGGAAAACAACAGTAGAGTGGATAAAGTAGAGAATCAAATCAATGATTTGGAACATAAGGAAGAAAAAACAAACAATCAGAACAGCAAGAAAAAAGAATCCCCCCAAATTAGGATACTATAAGGAGCCTCTGGGACAACTTCAAGCATTACAACATTTGCATCATAGGGGTGCCAGAAGGAGAATAGCAGCAATTGGAAACTTATTTGAAAAAATATTGAAAGAAAACTTCTCTAATTTGGTGAAGGAAATAGACAAGTCCAGGAAGAATAGAGGGAAGAACAGAGAACCAAACAACATGGATGCAAAGAAGCCCATACCAAGACATATCATTATTAAAATACCAGGTTAAAGATAAAGAGAGAATCTTGTCCTGGCTGGTGTGACTCAGTGGATTAAGTGCCAGCCTGTGAACCAAAGGGCTGCCAGTTCAATTCCCAGTCAGGGCACATGCCTAAATTGTGGGTTGATCCCTAGTTGATGGCATGTGAGAGGCAACTGCACATTGATGTTTTTCTCCCTTTCTCCCTCCCTGCCCCCCTCTCTCAAAATAAATAAATTAATTAATTAAAAAAAAAAAGAATCTAAAAGCAGCAAGAGAAAAGCAGTTAGTTACCTACAAAGAGTTCCCATAATACTGTCAGCTGAGTTCTCAAAATAAATTTTGTAGGCTGGAAGGGACTGGCAAGAAATATTCAAAATTATGAAAAGTGAGGACCTGCAACCAAGATTACTCTACCTAACAAAGCTATCGTTTAGAACTGAAGGGCAGATACAGAACATCTCAGAAGAGAAAAAGCTAAAGGAATTCATCATTACCAAACCACTATTATATGAAATGTTAAAGGGACTTACTTAAGAAAAAGATCAAAACTATGAACAATATAATGGCAATAAACAGATATTAACAATCAAATCTAAATATAAACTAAACAAAGAAGCAGAACAGAAACAGATGCATAGATACACAGAACAATGTTTTGATGGTTGCCAGACGCGAGAGGCTAGGGGTGGAGGTATTGGGAAGTACAAATAGGTAGTTACAGAATAGT
Organism: Tonatia bakeri; assembly: GCA_004024845.1. Taxonomy (NCBI): domain Eukaryota; kingdom Metazoa; phylum Chordata; class Mammalia; order Chiroptera; family Phyllostomidae; genus Tonatia; species Tonatia bakeri. The sequence continues at coordinate 111,976 of PVIA01005374.1, forward strand.
TATGGGGATGTACAGTACAGTATGGGAAAGGGAGTAGCTGAAGAACTTACATGCATGACCCACTGACATGAACAATGGTGTAAAGTTTACTTGAGGAAGTGGGGGGTGCTGGGTGGAGAGGGGCAAAAAGGGAAAAGTTGGGACAACTGTAATAGCATAATCAGTAAATATATATATAAAAAAATATGCTTCAGGTACCTCATGTTAAAGATTGTAAGTGGATGCCAGACCCTTTTAGCAAATAGCTTGCCTATATATTACTAGTAATTTAGTACATGTAGTCATATTGCATACAATTAATGAACCAACTCTGGAAACAATGTTTTTTTATATGACAGGGAATAAAAAAAACACCCAATTGTTATCTGGAGAGTAGGCCCCTTGTTGTACAGGCTTCCCCTGCTACATGAGTGTTCTAGGAACCCATCTGTATCAGTGTACCAGATGGTGGTGTTGTGAGAGGCCGCATTTGGCTTCAGTGAACTGTTTTTGAAGACTCTTCCAAGACATCTGCCCATCTCATGATTGGTGATTTATGAGCACATCTGCCTACACTGCACTGAGTATTGGTAGTTTTTGAGCAAAAACAGGATGACCTCACACCCCATCCTCCCTGTTTTTTCCCCTCACCCTCCCTACTCACCTGATCTTGCCCCAAGCAACATTTTTTTGTTTCCTCAAATGAAAAAAAGTACTGAAAGGGAATGTTTTGCCAATGTGGAAGAGGTGAAACAAAAAACAAAAGCAGCACTAAAAGGCATCAAAATCAGTGAGTTCAAAGACTATTTGAACATTTGAAAAAATGTCTCAATAGATTTATTGCATCAAATGGAGAGTACTTTAAAGGTGACTAAAGTTTAAACATGTAAGAATACAAAAATTTTTATAAAGAAATTCAGGGTTTTTTTGGGCCCCCCCTTTTATAAGGACTAGCTATATATATATAGTAGCTATATAGTATCTAATTAATATATTTTAAAAATATTTTACTTTATTTATTTGTTTGTTTTTAGAGAGAGGAAGGAAGGGAGAAAGAAAAGAGACATTTTGTGCAAAAGAAACATCAACCAGCTGCCTCTCACACACCCCCAACTGGGGACCTGGCCTGCAACCCAGGCATGTGCTCCATCCAGGAATCAAACTGGCTACCTTCCAGTTTGCAGGCTGTCGCTAAATCCACTAGCCACACCAGCCAGGATGTATCTGATTAATATTAATAAAAGATAAATTATAAATGAAATAAATCAATTACTAGATATAGTTCATACAGTATATAAAATTTTTTTTGCCTATTAAAAAGATTTCCTTAAGTAGCAATTCTTCAATCTTTCTGTGTAAAAACTTCCATTATAAAATATAAATATCCTTCAATGTATTTATAATATAATAAAAAATTACTTCAAAATAAAATATAAAACGTAGTTTTCTTTTTGGAACAAGGCAGATTATTTATGTGCATAATTGAATAAATCAATTTTATTTTAGTCATCCTTAAAATAAAATGAATATAATTTATGAATAGTTTGTCAAAACAAAAAAGGATACAGGCAAGTGCTTCAATTGCACCCTCTTGCTTGATATTGTCATCAATTGCTCCCAGCCATGGAAGAACCTTCTCCAAAAAAATATTCATTGTTTCCATGGTAGCTATTTTGCTCATGACCCCCACACAACGAGCAGCCATGTGTCTCACAGCAGTGCTGGGGTACTGAAGGCACATATAAAGATGAGGCAAATGTTGCACCAACTAAAAACAGAAAGTTTAAGATAATCAGAATACACATTAGGTAATCTACTGTTTAAAATATACCTCCAATTACCTCAAAACATTACTGTCAAAGCATTCTCAATAAAAAATTAATCCAAACTAAGGTATTATTAACTCTTTTTGAAAGATGAAGAACTTCCCTGCTCAATATCCTCTCTTAGGTATTAGGGAACACACAATTCTTTACAGAATTAACAGGGAACACATCAAAAGGTACTTGGCAAGACTCTCCTCTGAGGCTAAGAAAATGATACCACATATCAACAGCTCCTTTCAAATCTGGTAGCAGTGGTTTAGATTTAAGTATATACTTTTTATTCACTAGGTTGAGTGATCCTGATTTTGCTGTAGGCACCATACTTTGATAGGTATATTTTCCACTCTGGTTTCCTGGCTTATCACAGTGTTACAACCATAACGGTACGATATATCCCATTATTAAATGTATGCTGCAGGATTAGTGTTGATGAGAGCCAGGTACCTGCACAACACACTAGCCTTACAATTCAGGTGAATGCAGGTTTTTTGTGGATGGATTCTGTCCTCTTTTACCAATGATTAATCAGCGAAATTAAACAAGTGAAAGAAATAACATGTTTATTACTGTCTAAATAGAAGTTGTTTATTCTTCTCTACTCTCCCCTAGATTCTCCCTTTTATATTAGCTACAGAGAACTGGATTTAAAACCCTATAAATTTCAGAGAGCTTCCTGTTGTGGCTATGTGGGAAAAAATGATACATTTTCTATAGAGAAGCCAGATAATTAATTCTCTATAGTCTTCCTCCTTCTGCCCCAATTTTTTATAAGAAATATTTTAATAGTCAAAAAACACAAATTAGTGTTCTAGCTTTGCCACTGCCTAGTTTCAGCTTCCTCAGATAACTTCCTTCTACCTTTACACACATCTTAGGAAGATCTCTTATTTATTATCCGTGACCTTCCTTTCTTAAATCTGTATTATTAAGATGGTATGAAGGAACAGGGTCACGGCTTTCTTTTCTGTTTATAACTAGCATCTGTGTCGTCAGAGACCTGTCTCTACTGCCCTGTATTCAAAGACCCCAGAATGGATTTTCTATCATTTATGCACTCAACTCTGCCTCAAATCCCAGAAAAATTGTGCTGTTAGTAAGGAAAGAATCTAGATATACCCTACAAAATAAAATGGAATTGCTAGGAATGATGCCAAAATTGCATTTTTCAAGCCATACGACTTTTATATAAAACCACTTGTTTTAACAGAAAAAACTACACTTTGCATTAGTTAATTACCAAGGGATGAAGCTCAGAATCCATTGATGCTGCTGCTGTTTCAAAAACTTGCAGAGAATTCACCAAGTCTTGGGCAGGGCCATCTCCCTTTTCCAGGAGAGATTTTCCATCTATTAAAATATATTGATTTAAGTGCATATCACCTTGCAAATAAGTTTTCAAAATCCAGAGCCCACAAAAAAATGCAGCACCTTCCCAACTACCATGGGACAGTGTATTTTGCTTTTTTAGTGTGAAAGTGCTATCCCTTTAATTTAAGTGTTGAGGTACACTTAAAACAACTAAAAAAGTTCAACATAATAATCCATTTCACGTATCTTTCTAAATATGCAATAGAAAAAATAAAAATCCAAACAAAATAAAAATAAATTAAAATAAACGTTTACTAACCTTCCATTTTAAAACTTATCAGTAAGTCTGAGATAAACAGGTATAAGTATTTTTTATTTCATAATGTGTATGTAATAAATATACACTGACATTTGTTAAAAACCCAACTGAGGAAAACATGTACATACCAAAATTATTTATGTCGATTGTATTTCTCAATGGACCGACCATAGCATCCCAGAGATGTGGCAATTTCACTGCCATTTCACTACCAAAATGCTTCACTATAGTTGTCAAGGCAAATTCAGCTCCTCTCCGTTGTATCAGGTAAGGTTTCTGGGCCTAAAATTAAATGTTGTTGAAAAAAGAATTTCAGAAAAAAGTATAATGCATTTGAAATTTTATGAAGAGACTATACAAGTAACCATCTAAGAATACAGTGTTACTTACCATATTAAGCAATTCTGGTAAGTTGCTTACCATTAACCAATTACTGAATATATTTATCACAATTATACATATTTCTCAATAATTAAATTTACAGTAGCATAAATTCCAAACTAGATCTTTTTATGTCCAAAATCAAATACTGCTTTAGGTTGGGAATAAGGAATAGAAGAGTATGTGCTGTTTCTAGAAACAATCCTAAGTGATGTGTTTTATTTATTTTTTTCTCCCTACCCCAAAGAAACTTATCCTCTAGAGAGAAAATTATGAGATAAAATGATCTGCCCTTATTAATACTTGCTTAAGGGAGAGAATAAGGGCATCTGTTTAATCTAGGTAAGATTAATAACCTCTACCTAGTAATAATTTTACTATAATTAAATACAAAAAACTGTTTCCCCAGAAAGATACATATTTTACAAATTATTTTCAAGTGGAAGTGGAAGAACTATGCAAACCATACAGGTGTAAGTATAAAAACCACTGTAAATTTTTTACTTAAGTTATTATAGGAAGAAGAATATAATTAGTAAAAAAGCCTTCACAGAATATTTTAAAAGACACACAGACAATAAGCTAAGTTTTGATTTTAAAAACTTAAAATATGCCTATATCTTAAAGAAGTATATTAAATATATGTCTTTTAGCATTGACAGTTTACTGTTGAACTCAGGTAAGTTCCTATTATCTTGTAACCAAAAGAGCTCTGGAGTATTCATTCCATTGTAGGTAATGTTACTGTAATATTTTTAAAAACCACTTTTATAGTCTTTAAAGAATATTTACTGTAGAATAAGTAGACCAATTAAACAGAATAGAAAGCCCAAATAGATCTTTATATTGCATATACTAAAGCATGATATGTAACAGAGATACCATTATGAATCAGTGAGGAAAGGATTCAATAGTGGGATAACTGGCTATTCATAGGGGAGAATAAATTTAGGTCCCTACCTCGAAACACACATTTAATAAATTCTAGGTTGACGAAAAGGTAGATAGGTGACAATTCTTTGACACTTAAAAACTTATGCTCTGAGTATTGAGAATAATTCCTGACACTAATATTACTAAGAAAAATCAGTTTTCATGGTTACTTAAT
>PVIA01005375.1:0-116735 GCA_004024845.1 Tonatia bakeri
TGTGTCTCATTTGCTGGTGTGGTATCTTAGACATGAGTTATGGAACCCATCTGAGCCTCAGCTTCCTCAGCTGTCAAATAGAAACAGAGGAGGCATTTGTTCAGAATGTCTGGGATTTGGTGTATATCATGGTAGGACTGCTTCTGGAGTTTAGGTTTATTAACACTGAAAGAGTAAACTAATCATGCAGAGAGAGACTCACTCGATTCAGCCTCAATATTTTCTGGGTACATTCTTTTGGGATATTGTCTTGGCTTTTTAAAAAATGTTATTATGATGGAAATTTAGAAATTGGATGTATATTTACACAATTGTAATTCATTGTTTCAAAGTAGTTTTCATAGCAAATTATATAAATGGCCGAGAATTCTCACGGCCTGTGCAGAGAGCCACTGAGACGTCACACGACAGGTATTTTCAGTCCACCAGACCTCGCTGTTCCCACGCACTACGTGGCGTGGCAAACTCATGCATTATTAGAAGGTGACTGAATAAATGGATGATCATTAAAAATCCCATTAGTTAGAAGACCTTTGTCGTTTATGCACTTTTAACATTTAGAACCCTAGAAAAAAATAGTTCCATCCTGGAAGACTGCCCACTTAATAGGATTATTCTGACAACTGCAGAGATAACAGAATAAGAGTTAATTGTACATGGTGGTTACCTATCCCTCTCAGTGTTTTGGTTTGCAAACCACAAAAAGAAACTCTGGCTTATTTAAACTGAAAATAAATTAGATGGCAGGCTAGGTGGGAAGGCTCACAGAATTGATGGGAAGCCTTGGAAAATGGGCAGAAACTGAAGGAGGCAAGGCCTGGCCACCAGTCCACTGCAGACCCTGTTGCCTGTGATGCCCACTCTGGTGTCTGAACTGGACACATACCACTGCACCCCCGGGTGACTGAATCAGCCTCTTCTCACAAATAATCTCCACCACCCCTGTGCCTCTAAGTCCTCTGTCAAGGTTCAAAGTCTTGGGGGTGGGGGGCCGTGTGTGTCACCTGGTCACATGTAGGTCTTTCGCTGGAGACTCCATACCAGGGAGTGGACTGAGCACCTGTCACCCTTTTGCGTCCATCCCTGGAGACTCTACCCTGCTCCCACTCTTCTTATTTGCAGAACAGGAAGAGTCTCCACGTGCTGGGGAGCCACAGAGGGGCAAACACCACCAGAACGCCCAAGTCTTCACTCCCTCAAACCAATAACTAGTGAGAGTAGTAGGGCTTAATAGATGTGAACATTTAAAAAGTACCTAATCTTAATGAATTCTTTGTTTTCTGGCACCAGTGAGCTCTTAAACTTCTTCCTGAGAGTTATATTTTATTAATTTGCAAAAATAAGGCATTTACAACAGGAGGCATCCCTGTACTGATAGAAGTGTCTCATGTTCCACCTGTGTCAATGCCAATATTGTACTTGAGATATTATACTCTAGTTTTGCAGAGTGTGACCAGTGGGGTAAACTGGGCAAAGTGTCCATACAGGATCTCTCTGCATTATTTCTTACAATTGCATGTGAATCTACACATATTTCAAAATAAAAAGTTTATTTTTTAAAGTCATTCTTATTATTAAAAAAATGTCAAACATTACAAGAGTCTCCTTTTCATCAGAGAGACACAAACCCAACTCACCTGCAGGAGAACTAACATTTGGGTATATGTACACACACACGTGCATTGCCATAATGTGATTTCTTATAAGAAAGCATAGATCAACAAAAAATATTTCAAAAACTATTTTGCAACGTGCTGTTTTCACCCAGCAGTCTCTACAAGCAATTTTTTATGCACAGTGACTTCTTCTATTCTTTTTTCGTGATTCTATGGCTTTTGACTTTTCCAGACCCCTATCTCCATCTCTGTCTTTCTCTCTTATTCCCCTTTTAGGCTGTGAGCTCCTTGAAAGGCAGACTCTCCTTCATTGCTGCATCTGTAGCACCTAGCTGCACGTACTACACATGATGGGCCCCAGTGTTCGTATGCAGGAAGACCATATGGTTTCCTAAGAAACAAAACACACCAATGGTGAGCATTACAATGTATAGTAATGTCTCACTGAAGGCAAGTCCTAAGATGCCAAAAACCAGGGTTTCAATTTGACCTTAGAGGGGCTCTGAAAATCTCACTGCCCTCTCTAGTTGGCAGGCTCTGTGCATTTCTGCAGTGGATCTCCCTGACTCATTGCTGCTTTGGCCTTCAGGAATATTCCTTGCCTGTCCCTCTGGCTCAACAAATGGACAACCCCTGTCCCTCTTGCGCTGGGCTGCATTGCTGATGATCCTTGAAGTTTAAATCGAGAAAGCAGGAGGTCAATGCCAAAGATACCTCCTTAGTGTGGCACAATTCCACCAACACTTGCTCCAAAGCCTACTATGTTGCAGTAGGTGCTGCTCACACCAAAATGGATTCGACCACTGGTAACAAACTGTTACCCATTTTCCGAGTACCTACTGCCTTCATAGAAGAGGTCAAAGCACTTTGGGCCATTCTAAGTTGAGTAAGCTGTGGTCCCTGCCCTTTCAAAGGTCAAACCTTCCTGGAGAAGATACAAGTAGATTACTAAAAACATTGAAACCAAATGGCATGGGTGATGTACCGAAGGTATAAACACTATGTTTTGGGGAAATGTTGAGGTGGTGGCAATCTTGATCATCATGGTCCCTGTTCAGAAAAAAATGACTGAAAGTGTGTGTGTGTGTATATACACAAAAATATGTACACTCTTCATATATATAATGTATATCTATCTATCTAGCATTTATCTATCTATCACATCATAGCACAGAGGAAACGGAGGTTAATTTTTTGCTGGTTGTCTGGGAGCAGATGAAACAACTTGCTTGAGGGTGAAAGTAGTATTTGCAAAGAATTGTAATCGATGAATACAATTCACTAGAAAGACTGGGGATTATGTGCAAAAGCAAATAGGGAGCATAATACAGATGGAACTTTGGAAAGTCAAGGATCTAGAGTTATTGGAGCATGAATATGAACTTCAGAAGAAATAGCAAGCTCCAAAAACATGCTCCCTTGGAAAAAAGAATCATTCTGCCATTTTTTATTGAGCACCTGCTCTGGTCATAATAGCAAAAACTCATATAGTTTAACATGTAACCAGCACTGTTCCATTTTCTATATATTAAATAATCCTCACAACATGCTACCACATACTGTTACAATATGTTCCATCATCCCCATTTAAAACAGGCAGAGACTAAGACACAACAAGGTTCAGTGGTTTGGTCACAGAGCTGGGAAGCAGTGAGGGATTTCAGTTCAGCCAGTCTGGCAGTGACGTCCACTCTTAACCATGACCCCACTCTGCTATGTGCAAAGGGCTATGCTGTGTGCTGGAGAGACAGACGCGGCCATGTGCCTGGTTTATCCCACCCCCAAGAGCTTACATTCTTGGGGGGGCTATTAAATAAGCATTGATAGGCAAAAATTAAGTGTAAATCAAGGCATTCTGATACTGCATGGTGTGAGGATAGGGCTGAAAGTTAAGGTAGTTGTACCTGAGCAGGTGACAATTATGCTGTGGCCTGTAGGATGAGTAGGTGATATGGGGGTACAGAGAATGAGGGATGGGAGGGGAAGTCTCTTCCTAGACCAGGAATCATTCTATGTATAGTCCTTTAGGCAAGAAAAAAGCAGGCTTCCTTTCAACAGAAAAGCAGAAAGAAGGCTGGTGTGTCCCCAGGACAGTGGTAGGGGAATGTCCTAAAATCAAAGGTGGTGAGGAGGCAGGTTACTGATGCTCAGGGCCTCTGTCAGGATTTTGATCTTTATCCTAAGAGCAGTGGGGGTCCTCTAAGTGGCTCTATGCAGAGGGTTGGCATGAAAAGCATTTTAAAAAGCTCATTCAGGCTGCTGTTTGAAGAGGTGTGTGTGTGTGTGTGTGTGTGTGTGTGTGTGTGTGTGTTGATAGCATGAGCAGGAAAGGAGAGGAAGAGTGGGTGCTGGGAGTCCTCTCAGGACACTCACGCAGTCATGGTGGTGGCTTGGATGGGGTGGTGGCTCTGGAGATGGAGCAGTGCAAAGATTCAATAGATATTTGGAGGCAGGATCCACAGGAGATGGTGACTAATTGGACGTAGAGACTGAAGTTGATGGGTTTGCTTGAGATGACTCTCACATTGCACAACTGTCTAGAGGAAGAAGTGGCACACACTTCCAGCAAAAGCCAGATAAATATTCTAGGCTTTACCATCCGTGAGGTCTCTGTCTGTGGTCCTGTAAAAGTAGACGTCCAGAACAGTAAAAAGGGGCGTGGCTCTGTGTGGCTGAACTAGTACCGAAATGCCGGAAGCAGGCCAGATTTAGGCTTTGAGCTATGATTCGCCAACTCCTGGTCTAGAGAGTGTGAAGGTCATTGAGATATGGTACCCTGGGGGAGGATGGGCTGGGTAAGGCATCTTGTCTTCCTCCTGTGACAGCACTGTGAAGTAGCAATTATTATTCTCCTCATTGGAGGTAATAATGTATACTCCGTCACTGCTAATTTACTTATCCAATATCACACAGCTGGTAAGTGGCAAAGGCAGTATTTGAATCCGAGTTTTTTACTTCCAAGCGTAGGAAAGACCTTCCTCCTACCCTATGCTTTCTCCTATTTTTTGCCCCTGCAATGACTCCATGGAGGTGGCAAAACTTTCTTTTGCAAGCTTTTCTCACTTTCCCCCAAGGGCACTTTTCTTCTTTGAATGATTTTTTAAAGAGCCAAATAAAAAGGGACAGTTAGTCTCTCAATGTACCATCTTTGCTTTTGTTCAATACAATAGACTTTATATTGCTTTGTCCAGTCCCTACAAAATGGGACATAGGAGGTTTGTTTTCAAGAAATTAGCATCACATTTTTCTCTTTTTTTTCTTTTGATCCTGACACAGTTTTATCTTGGGGATAAACAGTGTTATTTTCATTCCCTCCATTGGAGCCCCACATCGAACATTTTCTATTAAAATTTAAATAAGCCACTTTAGAGACAGATGAATATGTGAGGCTAAAATGAGCTGATTCACTGGAATCTGTTCCTGAGAATATAACTTAGTTTCTCTAACAGCTTATGCAACTCAGTTTCATAACACAAATTTTAGGTGGGCCAGCATCATGCCATCATAGTCATTTCCTCCTGCAAAGGGAGAAATGAGGAACAACTGCAAAGGGAGAAATGAGGGACACAAACTCTGTCTTCCCCCACCCCGTGGGGACCTAATTATTATTCCAGGAGATTACTGGAATATGAAAAAATTTTGAAGATACATTAAATTCTCTTTGGGTGATCCTCAATCAGTACACACAGCAACAAAAGCTTTGCTGCTGGCTGCTTCTCCAAATTTGTCTCTGTTTTCTTTAACTGATGTTGGAGTCAGGGCTTGTTGAGCTGGGGATGCATGTGTGTGGGGGAGGGTGGGATGGGAGGCGCTGTGAGGAGACGGCAGTGGAACTGAAGAGCAGGATGAATGCTGAGGTAGAACAGAGAGGGGCAAGGTTGAAAACTGGTTGGTGGGCAAAGACCTAAAGTCATAAAAGGAGAGGCTGGATGGCTCCTAGATCTCAGGCCTAGAGTCGGGGCACAGAGCAGAGAATTCAGGACCTACTACTATGTGATCCAAGCAGAAGCAAAGGGATGGAGTGGTGGAGTAGCACCGGAGTCACTCTGAGTGAGCGTCACCCAACCTGCGTTGCTTATCCATTGGTGTTCTAAGAAAAACTGGTCCTTTGTTGAGTAATTTTGAAAATATGTGGCTTGATTCTTGAAAAACTATATTGATATAGATAACAACAAAAACAATAATAGCAACAGAAAACAGATGTATAGACGATTGCTGACATAAGCACTCATCACCACCCGATCCTCCTCCATTTCTGGGCGTGCTGAAAGAATGAATCTCCCCTGCTGTTGGAATTAGGTGCAGACACATGACTTGCATGAGCCAGTGAAACATGCATAGAAGTGACATGTGTCATTGCTAGTGCTCATCTCTTCAGTTTGATTTTCTCTGTGCCTGGGGGCATTATGGAAATGTAGATGACTCCAACTCCAAAATCAACATGTGCGAGACATGTAGGATGGATAAGAAGTAATTTTTTGTTATTGTCAGCCACTGAGCTTTTGGAATTATTTGTTATAGAAGCACAGCCTGGCCCATCTGACTGATAAAATAGTTAAGATTTAATTAACATTTAATATACGCTAGATACCATTCACAGTATTTAATGTGTGTTAACATATTTGTTTATTATTGAAGGCTCGGGCATGCGTAGAGGTAAATAAACATGGAAGTAAAGAAGCCTGTATAAGATTCTCCAAGTATATAGAACAATAGAAGCTCCTCATTGCTACTTTCCTTGTTTTGCTATAGAGCATTTCCTGATGTCTTATGGAACACGACCAGGTAACACTTGTTGGGAACCTGCAGCCTGAAACATGCTCCACCATCCATAGCCTGAGATGGCATCATGGACCACAGGGAGAATAGAATACTTACACAGGGGCAAACCAAGATAAAGAGACAAAAATGCTAACAGCATCTCTTTTTGTTTCTGCAGCAGAGCCTGAGATGATTGGCAATTTTTCCTTAAAGCGTGACTCTAACGCTCGGCCAACATTCAGTGCCCAAGAGGAGGTTGGACAGGCAGCAGTGAAGAGGATGAGGGCTTGTTACTTTGGTGAGTTGGTCTTTCTGGAAGACAACTGTCAGAATGGAATTCCTCCCCTAGTGACTATTCAGGGGAGCAACTGACACTAAGAATAAGAGTTAAGTCAGTGTGCTCTCAGAAAGGTGATGGTCTTGTGGCTAGTGCAGTCATGGCTGGTATTGCTGTATCAGTCATGGGGATATGACTAAATGCTCAGGAGATGGAGAATGTATTTCGAAGAAGGCATGTGGTTAATTTTATGTGTCAGTTTGACTGGGTCAAGGGGTACCCAGGTAAAACATACCCAATCCAAAACTGGATTTATCTGTGAGGGTGTTTTTCTTTACCCATCTCTTTTTATCAGGGAGGAAAACCTTTTACAGGTGTCCCCTATAGACTTCCTCTTTGGGGTTCACTGCTCAGGGCTCATCACACGGCCACACCTAAACTAAGTCCTGTCAATGGAAATAAAATTGCCTCTGTTGGCTTGGACTGATCAATATTCATTCCTTGGGCCTGGCCTTGAACCATCTTCCTTGAGCACATGGGAGGCTTAACATGAATAAAATCAGGGATTTTTGTTAAGGAGGAAGAAAACAGAGGTGGGGGGGTTAGTTATGCAATCCAGAATCTGCTGTAATTCATGTTTGAGTCTCAGACTCCCGCAGACTATCATCCACTAAGTAGGTCTTTGAAATAGCTGAGGCAAGAAAAGCCCGTTCTTTCTTGTACTTCCAACCGCCTATGAACATCTCCGCTTGGACTGTCACCAAACCATTAGAAGCGAGGAGGTAGGCATGGCACAGCCCTCAGAAGAAACTAACCCTGCAGAAACATGGATCTTGGCCTGTTACCCTCCAGAGGTGAGAGACAATTAGTTTCTGTCATTTAAGCTTCTTCTACCCCCAGTTTGTGTTACAGCAGCCCTATCAAATTAGTGTACATCCCATAGACCACTAGGTAAAATGCTTGTCCTCTATCGTTGATGTACAAGGTCATCTGGGATCTGTTCTGGCCCATTTTCTAGTATCTCCCACCAGTCTGTTCTCTAGAGACAGCCAAGAGAGGGTCTCAGCCCTTCTCAGGCTTCTCAGAATCTGACTTTGAACGTTCCACATATTCCTTCATGGTCTCATCCCATCGCACTTTCTTTGAGAGTCAGCTTAACCATCATCTCTTTGGACAGGCTTTCCCAATCCTGTCTCCCCAGAGGGACTTCCCTCTTCTGTTCTTCTCTAGGACCTTTGCGAGCCTTCACTGAAACATTCATCCCATTGCATTATTTTGTCTTTGTTTTAAGACAGTGCCTCTCTGTATAGACAGAGAGAAATTCAGAGTGGAAATCACTTCCCACTCACTTCTTTCCCTCCAGTGTCAAGCCCAGGGAGGGGGCTTATGAACTCCAACAGTCCTTGCTGGGATATTCCTAAGCAGCTGAGGAGTTGAGTATGACCTGGTGGTAAGTGAGCTGGACTAAGGGTGGTAAGAACCTGGTGTTTGTGTTTTCTTGGCTGCTAACTTGTTGTGTGACCTAGGGCAAGTTCCTTCATCTTTCTAGTCCTCTGAATTCCTATTTGAAAAGCGAGGCTATTGTCAGATGACTACTAAGGACGTCTTAACAGTGTTCCAAGGAAATCTTCTCCCCAGGATATTCTTTGGTGGGATTCTCAAAAGCAACCAGACTGAGGTTGTGAGTATTGAATGAAAGAAGTTCAGACAGAAAAGGGCAACATTTCCTGACCAGAGAGTCGGCTTATGTCTCTTATCTCCATAAAGGAGGCCAGTTCTTTTGCTTCCTGGTAAGGCTGAGTGCAACCAGAGACAGAAAGGCCACCACGTCTGGGAAAGGAGCTCTAGTTTAAGTTTTAAGGTGAATGGCCATTAAGCAGGGTGACAGGACTCTTTAGGACCACCCCTCCTTTGCTGACAAGGATTTCAGGGGCAGTTAGGAGGAGACTACATGAGGAAATGGGGCAGATTCCAACAAGATACCTGAAAAACCTGAACAGGAAAATGCCCTAGGGCAGAAAGTGGAGCTTCCCACTGCACCCAGCACCTCCTCCTCTTTTCTCAGCACGTGCAGTCCTCCCGAGAGCAGTGAAAGACTCATTGGGTGAGACAGACGGTCTCACAATTGAGCTCAGGGCCTCCAGTGCAGGAACAGGTCTGGACTTCTGGGGAGCTTGATTCTGCAACAGAAAAAGGCAAAAACGTTCATTTCTGCAATGGTGCCAAATTGTGTTGGTTACTAAGTTTTCATATGGGATGTCCTTGGCTGGGTTTGCCCTTAGTGAAAGCTCCTTTCGCCTCAACACTATTTTTTGGGAAATCCGCATCTGGGCAGCCTGGCACAGTCATAGAAAGTGTCCCCATGATCTATAACTAAACACAGCTCTGTGTGCGTGTATGGTATAGATGCATTTCTCTTCCCTCCTGAGGTATTTTGTATAATATTTGATCCATAACTTGTTAGCTTGTGCAGATCACTTTGCCTCCATGGTTCAGAGTGGTCTTGCTGTAAAATTGGCGTACTGATGCCTTATTACCTCTTACATTTTACTTCTTAAAAAGCCATTTATTTATCTCACCTAATGTCTTTGACTCTTTTTTAGTTTTTTAAAAAAAGTCTTTGACTCAATGATGTTACCTCTAGTTTTAAGATTCACAATTTGTTAGAGTAAAATGTGACTTTCATTTAGTTTTGCAAAATGAAACTAACTTAACTGGCTTTAGTGGGGAGAAAGCCCTGTTAAACTCTGCATTGTCAAGGTCTGCTGGTGACAGCCTTGGGTTATTTGAAGGCTCTGGTTTGAATAGTATTTCTTGTAACATTTCTTTCTAGTTGTACTGCATTTTTTTCCTTTTTATTTGCAATTTCATTTCATACCCTCCCCCAATAACCAGGGAAGTTGATATTGCCATTTTTATGTACCCGACACAAATATTGACACTTGGGGGGAATAAACAATTGTCCCAAGTTCACTCAGCAGGAAGAAGCAGAGTTAATATCTAGAACTAGCTCTTCTGACTCCCGTCCAGTGCTCTTTGCAGTGCAGAGATGATTGTCTTTTGCTAAGTCTTGGCATTGTTTGATGCTTTATCTCATCCCCAGGTCAGAAACATCTGAGGAAACTGCAATGATGAGCTGGGTCTTCTGATAAATGCCACATAACTCCAGTCCTGTCCTTCAGAAGTTCAGTAGAATATTCAAGATAAGATTTCTGCAGAGATAGCGCCAGTGCAAAGCAGAATGTAGGTAGCCTAGGGGTTAGAAAGTTCTCAGATACAGAGGGCCTTTGAATGTCTAGTTAAGAAGTTTGGACTTCATTAGTAGTCCATGGGGAACCACTTGGTGGAGTGTCCCATGTTCAACAAGCTCTTCTTAAATAAAACAACACTAAACCAAAATTCAACATGGGAAGAGCTAAGAGCAAGGATTTGCATTGCTACCCCTCCCCACTGGAGGGAAATACAGGAGGACAAGAAAAGTGCAGTGGCCTGTTCAAGTCACAGTGAGAGAGAAAGCAGAGCCAGGACTCCTGACAAGGTCACAGGGGCCCTCCCTGTGCTCTTCCCTTATTTTCTGTTGTGCAGACGGGGTGGAAGTTGGCTAGGCAGGAAGACAGGAGCTGGCAGGCTGCAGGGGCTGCCCTAGTTCTTATCCCCTTCTCTGAGCTATCACATGCAAGTCTGGGGGCTCTTTCAGCCCTGCCACTCTTCTGCCTGACCCTCTGAGGGTAGACTTAACCAAGCGACTTGTTTTAGCCAAAGGGTGGTTAGCAAACCTGACATAAGTAGTGTCTTGAAACAGCCTTGCATTCTGGGCTTTGCTCTCTCATGGCCCTGTCTTTGCCAGGCGAGCGTGTCCAGGCTAGCTGGGAGTGAGACAGCATGGCAGAGCTGCGTGGCACAGAGAGTGGGTATGGGGCGGGGCGAGAACGGGGGCCTCGTTGCAATCGAGCGACACTCATCCATTCTCACGCCCACTCTTCACACACCGAGCAGCTTCTCTGCAGTGTCTGTGCTGAATCCCTGTGATGCCACCTAGAGCTAAATGTGTGAGTGGTCCAGCCCCTGGGTCCTTGTTGTACCCCTTCTTTAAGGGCAGCTGGAACATCATCTCTTTCAGGAGATGCTGAGCAATTCTAAATACTACTAATAGTTCTCTCCTCTGGGCACCTAGCATAAGTAAAAATGGGGACTCTGACTAATACACTACTTTTTGATGTACTATCTTATGTGAATGTCTCCTCCAAGCAAATACATAGCAAACAAGGAGTCTAGGGAAGAGGCAAGGAGAGTGTGTAGGAGCCCAAGTAGCCATGGACCCCCGGGGTGCAGAGTTACCCACCACAGACACCTATGGCCTCCCCAAAGGTGGTTCCTTAAGAATTCCAGGAAAATGTCTTACTACTGTTGCTTATTTTTCACTCCAGGCAGCATGGAGTTCAGGTCACAGAGCCTCATCCACAGGGCAAATGATGTGGGTAGATACTTGGTGTGACAAGGAAGTTAAGTTTGTGGGCAACCAGGGTACTGTGCCATTGTCAAAAACATTAATAACACAGACCAGCCTCCTTTACTGGTCGCCCACACTGTGCCTTCCAGGGAGCTGCTATAATTCCCAGTTAGCAGAGGAGAAAACAGACTCAGGAAAGAAAAATGACTTACCCCATATTAAACAGCTGGTAAGCAGAAGAAATACAACTCAGTCCCAGGCCTGCTTAACCCTGAGCTCAGCATTTTTCTGCTATGACACTTCCAAGCTGTATTAGTACCACTAGGATTTCCAGCTCTAAAACTACCTCACCTGGGTAGGCCAGGCCCTGTCCCACGGGGCCTCACTATCAGGTAGAGCTTCTGGTGGGGAAGGCAGTTGTGCAGCAGGGACCTCAGAGACCTTGTCTTTGACCCCATGACAGACATGTGAGCCTGGTTCCTCATGCCCCACTGCCTACACGTGGTGCCTCTCCTGGCTGGGCACAGCATTGACGGGAGGAACGCAGTGGTACGTGCTGGGGAGGAAGAGGCAGGGATTCTGGCTCTGCTGTGTGACTTAAGCCAGCCCACAAGCCTGCCTTGGTTTGAGTTACTTTGTGAAATAAAAGAATTAAGCAACATTTAATACAACAGGTAATGGTTTGGCACCCACTAGTGCTAGTAAATGAATCTGAGTGAGGAGAGGGGTCAATCCCCTTCTCCATGGAGCACATGGATGCTTCTCTGGGGACAAGAACACCTTCCCAGGCTCCTCAGACACGACTCAAACTGTAGTGAGAGCTGTGGCAGAGGGCAGGTACACGGTGGGGGCAACACAAGGAAGAGACCATTAGGGAGGGCTGGAGGGGAAGGGTGCACCAGGATGTTGACAGATGGGGTGGCTCCAGTAGTGGCTGGGGTTTTTAAAGAAGGATAAGGGTTTCATTTTATCTCAGTTTTCTCAGAGTCTGTCAGCGTCCCAAGGACATGGCAGGTCTCTATAACTGTAAATGTAGAAATGAGGGCAAATAAGTGAATGCTCATTTTAGTCACAGAAATGCTCAATTCCATTATTTATAGGCTCATCAGAGCAGCAGGAGAAAGAGTTTTATATTCTATTTATTTTCTGTTTTCTGGTCAAGATGTCTGACATACATGGAAGTACACTGCATTCTTTTTTCTTTTGAGTTTAAGAGTAAGGCTTGTTATAAGTTCATTGGAAAGTGGGAGAAACGATAAAGCTTTGATTAATATTACCATCTAAAGATGGTCAGTCTTAATATATTGGTATACGTTTTTCCAATCCTTTCCCTGTGCTCACACACACAGTCTACAGAGTCTGACACTCTTTTCAACCATGCATAGAATAGAAATATGTTCATACAGTAAGCTAACTGATGAAATGTAAATCAAATAGTTTCATTTGACTTTTTATATGAAAATGGAACCCGCAGTAGATAAAAAAGAGGAATAATATGGAATCTTAGGCTATACATGTTTAAAATGTGAAAATCATTAGTTTTTTCCTGAATATTGTCCCTTTTTTTCCTCTGCAAAACAAGGATGTTAATGGCAATGACGATAATCCCAATTCATTAATCCTCCTACCTCATATCAGGCCGTATACAAAGCACTTCACATACATTAACCTTCCAAAAATCTCACCGCAGCTTTGCAAGTCATGTGATGCTGCCTTCATCTTAAAGAGGAGGTTAAGGAAGTCATAAAGTCTGCCATCTTGGAATCCAGACTTGTCCACCTCAAAGCCAAGTGTGCACAGAGCCTCCAGGGATGTCAGAGTGGTGTTCCAGAGGTGTCTCCACATGAGACTGAGACCCAGATCTCTAAATGGCGTAGAATCTTTTCAGGACTTTAAAGGGCTGCCAGTGATGTGTCTTTATGCTGCAGAGGAGGTAACGGAGCTGACTGTGGGCTGCTCCAGTCAGCCTTGGCTGCTCTGCCTGCTGAAAGTCCCTGGGCTTACTACTCTGACCGTGTTACCATCTGAGTTGCAAAGAGTATCCTGGCCAACAGCCCCACGGCTTTCCCTGCCAATAACCTGCATCAGTTACTAGCCACATGAACAAGCCATCTTGCACCTGCAACCAAGGCAAGACTCTATTTAGATCGGTATAGGTCAACTGTCAACCAACTGCAAGCACGTGAGAAACCCAACAGGAGAACTGACCAGCTAGGCCCAGTCAACCCACAGGACCGCGAAAGATGATGACAAAAATTTTTATTTGAGCGATTTTTGTTACACAGTAACAGATGATCATAGTAGTGACATAGAGTAGTGACATAGAGTAGTGACATAGAGTAGTGACATAATAGTTACATAGTGACATAGGTTAAACTTCAGAGCTTGCAGAATTTTTCCAGGAAATTTTTCACTGGTAGGTGGTTTGGGGCTTTTAATTTCAAATTCATGAGCAGGAAAGGTTGTTTTTTACTATTACATAACTGGTCACCTCCATTAAACATTGGCAGTGAGGGTTTTTTCTGCATTAATACTGGCAAGAAGTTCTATGTAGATGAACATTTTAATAGAATAAAGTTTGTCAAAATGTTAGTGTATTTAAAAATGAGAAAAGCATGGTGTCCAGAGCCAGGAAACTTAAAATGATTCTTGGAAAAAAAAAAAGAAAAAATATCCATATATATTGAGAGCAGATTAGGCTACTGAGTAACATGGAACGCAGGGCTTTCACAGGCAGATCGTGCTGACCTGTTCTTATTCCCTTGTATATTAACATTCTGGGCCAGGAAGCAAGCAGAAGCCAACTGCATTGCTGAGCTGATTTGCACTTGGTCATGACATATTATTCTTTTAAATAGCCATCGATTATGTAGCCTAATGTCCTGATTATGGTTTATGTAGATACTCTTTACTGAGATTTTGTAATTTTCTTTTATTTATTTTTCAGGTTCTAATAATAATTTCCTGACTTCATGAAGGAATTGGCCAGCTTGAATTTGAATGATCTGGAATATTTCTGAACAGTATTGGCATTATTTGTCTTCAAGAGCACACTAGAGTTGCCTTGTGAAACTCTTCGCCTAGAGCTCTGTGTGTCCATGCATGTGCGTTGTGTATTCATGCATGTGACTGGGTGGGGTGCGGAGGAGAAGAGGGGTCAATGACGCTTTCCCAGAACTCTGGCTCCTCTGTTTGTTTAGATGATGGTGCCTGCAGTGCGGATGGATCCCTGGAAGATCTGGTTAGGGGAAAATCTCGTGGGTCTGATTCTAGAGAACTGTTGATTTTTAGATCTCGGCTAGACAGGAGACGGAAGGGTAGCAATGCCCTCGCCAGGGAGAGGAAATATATGGAAACTGTTTTTAAGTATGGAATTAGTTTACTAGGGCCGCTGTACCAAAATGGCACAAACTGGGAGTTTAAACAACAGGAAGTTATTACCTCACAGTCCAGAGGCTAGAAGGCAGGGTGGGTGCCTTCTGAGAGTTCTGAGGGAGAATTGTTTCCAGGGCCTTCTCCTAGCTTCTGGTAGTTCCTCTGCTTGTGGTATCATTACTCGAAACTTCCTGTGTCATCCTCCGTGTGTGCACGTCTGTTTGCAGCTTTCCTTTTCTTAGGAGGACACCAGTCATTGAATTACAGCCTGTTCTAATAATCTCACTTTAATTGTATTAGTTCTTTCATGACTCTATGTCTAGATAAACTCCCTTTCTGAGGTGCTGGGTTTTAGGCATACAACAAACGAATTCTGGGGGGAGAAGCACAATTGAATTCATCAGTTAGATTTTATGTTTATTTTGGGTTAGCTTATAGGGTGGGGCTAATGAAGATTGCACGCAGATAGTTACCCCACCATTACTTGTGGCTGCCACTGATTTTCTGCCTTTTAGATATTCAGAAACAGGTGTTATGCTGAGTGAAACAAACCAATCACCTAAGGCCACATATTGTATGGCTCCATTTGTATTAAATGTTCTCAACAGCAAATCATAGAGATAAAGTAGTGGTTGCTTAGGACTGGGGTTGGGGGTGGAACGTGGGCTTGCTGATACTGGGTACAGGGTTTCTTTTGGGGGAAATAGAAATATTCTAAAATTTGGTTATGGTGATTCATACACAACTCTGTTTTGTATTTAAAACTAAAAACTGTGTATTTAAATTGTTGGGTTTTGTGCTTTGCATATTGAAATTGTATATTTAAATTGGTGGATTTTGTGCGTTGTGAGTCATACCTCAATAAAGCTGTTAAAAACATGTTAAGTCAGAAGTTGTCTGGGTAAATTTTAGAGTCTGTTTCAGTCAGGAGATTCTAAGATCCTGTATTCCTTCATTTCTCTGGATCTCAGTTTTATCTTTGTAAAATGAGGAGACAGGAGTCTATCTGATAGATGATCCCTTTTATGATTCAACCAAAAGTATTACCTGATATCCCTATTTTACCTTACACAGCAGACTAGCTTAGAGCTTGGACTTTGGGACCACCAGCTAAATTTGAATCCAGCTTTTTAGCCTACTGGCTCCACAACTCTGAGCAAATTATTGTGCCCCCTCTGAAGCTTAATATCCAAAAGGAGATATGGAATAGGAACAATAAAAATAATTCTTTTCACATTTGGCTATTGAGAGGATTTAATGTGATAATATTCTAAAGGGCCGAGCAGGCATCTGACACATGATAAATCACTAAAAGGTGGTAGCTTTTATTATCAGCACTGATTTTGTAGCGTCAAGACTAGTGACTCTACTTCACCAAAACGGTCCAGAGGAATGATCCTTTTCCAACAGGAGTTGAGTTGTCCTTTCACATCTGATGATCTATCAGTTACACATCCTACATCAGGTTTAACTTTTAAATAATTGAACACAACATTATCTGTGGTAGTCCACCACATGTATTTCCTCACCATCCTGCAGTCTGGTAAGATTTTTATGTTATTAAATAATCATTTTGCCTGTTTTCAAGGCGTACCAAATGTCATGTAGAATGTGACAAATTTGTGATCATTAATAGCAATCTTGATGAATGCAACCACATCTGTTTAATACTTACTGAGCATCTATTGTGTTCCAAACAATATGCCAAGTACAGTGAAAGGTACAAAGATGAGCAGTATAACAATACTGTTCTCACATATACCATGGCTTAGGGGGGAAGATACTCCCATGTACCCACTCAATCATGTATCAATATTCCTGAGGGGGGTGGAAAGATATGTAATGCAATGTGCCACTTTGAACCCTGTAATGCATGTACGAACTAAGTGCTGATGATGCTCAGGGAAGGGAGGGATAAACTCAATGTGGAGAGAACGGCAAGCCAGGTGGTAAGGTGGTAGAGGGGCATTCTGGACTAATATTCTGGAACACATCAAACTCCTCATTGTTCTGCAAACAGGCCAGGTCCTTTTGTGACCCGTATTTCTGATGTAGAGATCAGGGGATGCATCATGTCTGGGTAAAGCTGTTTCTGAAGTGACGAGTAGAATTTGGATATTTAGTGAAGGTGTCATGGAGGGAGATCACAGGGAGGGACATGGGGTTTGGTTATGAAAGACCTTAGGGGCTGTGTGGCCAGCCCCTGCATGTAGAAGTGCTTGGCACGTAGAAGATGCCCAATGCATATTTGCTGAATAATATTCCTGTCAAGTTCCCCGCTCGTATTGATTTGGCCTTCCTTGTACATTCATACCCCTTCTCCTCCTTTTGTTTGAAGACCTGTTTGAAGAATGTTCTTCAGCGACTCAGTGTCTGATTATATCAAACAAAAAGCCTCAAGATCATAACAATCAGAAACTTTGATGATGACTCTTCATATGAAACTTTGCTGGTTTATTATGTATTTTAATGCTGTTAGAACATTTCATTTTAATGCTGTTAGTTTCATTCTTCACTACCTGGGAGCACCTTGAGAAAGCCTTTAGAAGAAAGACCTTCTCTTCCAAGTTGCCATGTATGTATATCTTTAAATCACTTTATTGAAGTATATGTGACACACACAAAGGTGTACATACTTAATGTGTGCAACTGAATGAGAAATGAGACTGGAGATAAGTACATACCAGTGAAACCATAACCACAATCGATGCAGTGAACATCCATCCTTAACAAACGATCTATCCTCTTAGCAAGTTTTTAAGTGTCGACTATTGATGTTATTTTTAACTCTAGTCAGCAGTGTTTCCGCAGCACACCTGGGACTTAACCTCTTCCCCCAGTGTCACTGTCCGCTTATTGGTACTGTGCCCCATAGACCATGTGTCATGTCATGAGGGGCTATCGACTTTTCCAACTACATTTCTCCACATCATTCTTCCTCACCGTTACCCACCCCTCCTCCGGCTTGGACCTCACTTTACTCCTTTCTAGGCTGGTCCACACTCCCAGCAGGTCTCTCTGCCTCCTTCCAATGTAGTCGCCACACAGCTGCTGGGGAGGTCTTTCCCACACAGGTCTCCAACCTCAGCACCCTCTGCTGACAAGGCCTCCCTGGGGTCTCTCTGCCTGTGGCACAAGTGGACAGCTCTTAGCACACCATGGGAGGCCCTTATGCTTTTGATCCAAACTTACTTTCTTGTGGGTTCCCAGTATAAATCTACTCTTGTAGCCTCCCCCAGGCAGACTTGCATACAGTTAAGTGCTCAGGTGTGACCCACACCTGTGGAAAGGAGGCCAGAGGGGGCAGTTAGCCTGTGATGATGCAGGGCCAAGGGTGGCGTCCGCCAGACCCACTGGGAATGCTGGTGGCCCGTGCTGGTCCTGCTGAGAGTACTGGACCTAAAATGCTGTCAGAATTGTCCCCTGATGGTCCACAGTGTCTAGCCCTTGTCTTCCTGTTTCAGCTACACCTGGGGAGTGGACTGCTCCTGGAACAGGTGACCTTGGGCCGGGACGCTCCCAGCAGCAGCGGCCGACCCTGGGGAGCTGACAGCCGGAGGGGTTGCTCTAGCACACACTCAGCAGCTGGGGCCACAAGCCCCTCCCTCCCAGGAGGGAAATTGGGACTTACCCTCTTTTTCCTTCTCAGAATTTTTGCTCCCTTTTTGTGGCTTCAGGCCTTTGTACTCGTTTCTTCTGTTGGAAATGCCCTTTGCCTACTGCTTTCTCCCTTTGATCTGATACTTTCAGTTTCCCTTTATGACCGACGTCAGCTGCTGACTCCTCTGGAAGCCCCCGCTCACACTTCCAGGCAGAGTCAGGTGCTTTTTCGTGTGCTCGGTCAATGCACGTGTCTCACGTGCACTGCGTGATGAGCTGGGACTAGGCACTGCAGGTGAATGAGACAGAGTCCCTGCCCCCGACCTGCTCCGGGCCTACAGAGCAGGTGTTTCCCTCCTTTGTGCCCCAGCAGTACTTAGTGTTTTTTTACTATGGCGTCTACCACATTGCTTAGTTACTTACCTGCCTGGTCACTCATTTCTTCATTTACTGAGTGTTAATCAAGTCCTCGCCTTCCCTGTGCACAGCATTCCAGGAAGCATGGGGCATCCGATGACTGACAGCCCGGTGTGCTGAGGAATAGATATTAATCAATGGGTCATACAAAATCAGAGTGGGTTCAGCTCGCACAACGTCTATGAAGAAGTGTATGGAGCTGTGAAGTTTCACAACAGGGCGTTCCACCTGGTCAGGGAGGTCAGGGAAGTGGACAGGAGAAGCAGTCACTTCAGTACAACGTGGAGAAGGGAGAGAGAAGCCTTTTGGGGGGAGACTCCAGAACGCACACAAGCCCAGGGTCAGAAGGGTGGATGGAGAAAGTGAAGATATGGGAGGACTCGGATGAGGGTGAGTTCATAAGGCAGAGAGACTGGTAGTGGAGGGAGTTGTGGTTGAACTCGCCCATGATCATGTGCATGTTCATCGTGGCCATCCATGCTCAGTGAAGTCATTAAAAGGGTTTCACCAAGGGATTGGAATGACCAGATCAGAGATCGGAAAATCTGGGCAGGCCTTTGTTCTGAGAAGGGAGAGGACACCTGGGGGGACTCTGAGGAGGCTATTTTTAATCAGCCGTTGAAAGCAGGGTGGCTTGGAGAAAGGCGAGCATTGGAGAAACAGGTTAAACATGGAGCAATTGAGGAGAAGAAGCTGATGAGCCTTGGGGATGGTTTTGTGTGTGACTGGGGAGGCAGGAGAGGGAGATGCCCAAACTGTCTTTCCATTCCCATGGGTCCCTAACCTTTTTGAATCTTAATCCAGGGAAACATATAGACCACTCTCTGGAGACGTACACACATATATCCACATACACACAGCCCGTGCCTGTCACTGCAGCGGGCACATGGGCCTTCTGAAGCCCATCGGTAAGCCCCGGATGGGAAAGGAGACTGCACCTTATTACTTGCTATCCCTCCAGCTTCTATTGCAGAAAACAGCATAGAATTGGGCTGACAGTCCATGTTCGTTGAAGCAGTTAATAAAGGTGAGAGGGGGTGGAGGGTACTGAGATGCTCCTGGTGGTTAGCGCTCTGCCCTTTCTGCTGCTGATGTAGGAGTTTTCATAGAACAGCTACAGTGCTCTCGTATGTGAACCAACTGCTCATTAGCTTGCAAGGCAGCACTAGGTGGAAAAGTCCACAAATGGATGCATGAGCCTCCAGGTGGTGGAGGGGAATAAATTTTAAAGTATTAAGGCTCCGAAGACCCAAGATTTGTCTGCAGCAGATGTCTGTCTGTAATGCTAAGTGTGTTGGACTGAAGAATAAAACTGTCTGCTTTTATTTTATGTGGGGGAGTGCATCATTTGGAGATGAAGTCAGACTGCCTATGGCTGGGTGGATAAGTTAAATTAATGTCTTGAATCTCATGATTCATTTTTACCTTGTGCAAGAAGCAGAAATGGTAATTGTGTTCATGGGCAGAGATTTAGAACAGAATCATGCCTTTGCAGATAAGGCATTTCAGGAGACCAATAAAGGTACGAGGGAAAAGAAATGCATAGAAGGAAGTTTTGAGAAAGACTAGTTTCACGCATATTAACCTAGGCTGGGTGGGATTTTCCTCTTTTGGCTTTGAGCAGCTGGATGCTGGGGATGTGAGCAGTGCTGTGTGAACCACAGACTCTTCCATGGCCTCAGTCTCACCTGGTTTGGTCCCCACCTAGCAGGAATTTCCTCTGCAGCACCCTTTGCAGATCCTCTGTGGTTGGTTCCTTCCGAAGCTGCAGAAGCTGCCGGGAAGAAGCCCATTGTTGAGGAGCTCTGAGATGAAGCCCTGCACCAACTAACTCTTCACTCTATTCCTGGAATTGCAAATAGGCTTGAATTTGCACGACAACTTCAATTACTTGATGGCGTCTGCCTAGAGCAGAAGAATTCCAAGGCCGGGTCTGGTGGAGTGGGGAGGGGGTAGCAGTAATGGATGCTCAGTGTCTGTCACAGAGGAAGAAAGATGAGAAGTGGTACCCTGAAAGTCAAAAGTGTTCTGCATTTGTTTCCCCTGGGCTAGACTTTTCAGTTAGCTGATCCAACTTATACGCATTTAGCATCCACAATGTGCCAGTTGTGGTCCTAGGGGCTGGGAATGGTTGTTTCTTGGTTCTCATTTTACCCGCCTTTCTTGCAAAATTAGAGAGGTGGCCACTTTTTCCTTCTTGCGATGCATCCAGACCCCCACCTCCACCCCTGCTTTGGGTCCCTGAAACCACTTTCTTCTTTTATTCTCATTTCCTATTCTATTGCTCCTCATTTTTCTCTTCTTATCTTAAAATGTTGGTGGGCCCCAAGATTTGGTCCTGAATTTCCTTTTTTTCTGTCTCACTCTAGATGATCACATCCTGTCCCATGTTTTCAAATGCCACGTCTATACCAAGGACACTCAGGTTTGTGTCTCCAGCCACAAAAGGAAAATAGTACAACCAGCCGCTATCGGACAGCGTCACTTCCACACGAAACTGCACCTTACACGCAGCACATTCAAAAGAGAACCCTTGACTCCTATGCTGCCTCCATGCCCCTCATGCATTTGCCAGACTTCCCATCTCAGTGAACGGCACTACTGTATACTCAGATGCCCTTGCCAAGGAGACAGGGCTCTTCTCCTTCCTTCACCAATCCTCCTCTAAAACGTCAGATGCTCCTGTCGATTCCACCTCCGAAGCTTCTCCCCAGTCTTCCCACATCACTGCACCCCGTGCCCACCATCCTGATCTCCGGCTGTCCCCTCTCTCGCCAGGGATACGTCAACAGATCCTCTGCTCTGTCTGCTTCTATGCTGGTCCCCTTCAGCATCAGGAGAAGGAGACATTTTAAAAATAAATGTTAATAAGATCATGTAAGTTAGTTGTTTAACATTCTCCAAAGGCTTCCCTGTGAGAAAAACCCAAACACCTTTCCCAGGTTTACAGGGTTCACGTCTGTCTTGGCTCACCTCCTAGTCCTCTCTGCTCATACTTTTTTTAGTCATTTGCCAGCCTGCTTTCTATTCCTCCAGAAGTCATGTGTATTCCCTCCTCGGGGACTTCACATTGTTTGTTTCTCTTTCTAGAATATTCTCTCTGATCTTTCCATGGTTGATTCCTTCTCATTTAGGTCTTAGCTTAAATTGTACCTTGCAGCATATCTTTTTCATCTCCCGTCTGGATAACCATAATCACCTACCCGCTGGCCTCTCTGCCTCCCTGTCTCCCACTCCCACCCCTCCTCCACACTTAGCAGATTACGGCCTGGTCAACTCAGCCGCACACGGCGTAGCCCACGCCCAGCCCTCCAGCCTCATCCTTGCTGGGTGTTTGCCTCGAACATAATGCTGCCCTGCTTTACTGTACTGTGGAATGTCTCTGAGCCTTTTCCCACACCATTCCTCTTGTCGGGTACTCTCTTCCATCCCTTCTGGATAGCCTCTACTCCTTTTCTAAGACACAATTAGGGAAGTCTTGCTTTACCTGGAAATGCTGTTCTGACTCTCTCCTTACCTGAGGTCCTTCCACTGCTTTCTGAACGCACCTGGAAACTGTTTTATTATGTTGCTACCTGTTGGTGGGTTTGTTTTTTTTCCTTCCCTAGTTCTCTCCCAGTGACCCCCTTGGAAGCAGGGATTATGTACCTATGGGTTTATCTTTATCCGTATCACCCAGCACAGATCTTTGCATTGTAATAAATACTGCAGGAAGGCTTCCTTACAGGATTGCTGGAAGAGGACAGTGGGGTGACATTCTGCTGTGGGTATCAGAGCCAGTTTTCCACCCAACTCCAGAATTCATGAGCTCTGAGTGAGGGCTGACCTCTGGGGACAGAGCGAATGGCACACACTGAGGAGGAAACCGTGCCAGTGGTTGTGTGGTGCAGGATTCAGGCTGGTACTGTCGCAGTTCTGTGAGCACGGCACAGCTGTGAGGTTTGCATCCCGCGGCAGCTCAGCCCCGAGCCACCCCGTGTTTGACATGTGGGTCTCGGAAAGGACAAAGCACCAGCTGAAGTTGGAAATTAATGAGAAGGACCGAAAATTCACTTCTTCAGGAATTATCACTCTGTTCAACCTTGGTATGGCTGTCCCCTTGCCTGGGGACTGCCTCTCACATGCAGTGCAGTCTAACTGGCCTTGTTTCCATTTAGTGACCCTGCCCACCTGGCTGCACCTGATTGAGCCAGGAGTAGGCATGCAACCCCACTGGGGCCAATGGGATTCTCTCTCTCCTAGAATTTAATAATTAAAGTAGAAAACACAGAGCCTGGAAGGTGATGTCATGACTCAAGCTAACAGGGTATCTGCCTACCTAAGGATCCAAGGGGCCCATATCTTAAGATTGTGGGGCCGAGAACCATGACATAATAGTCACATGGCAGGGCACTGACACAGAGGAACACCACACATAATAACATACTGTGATGTTTGTGGTGTGGAGGTTATACTTGCGAGCTGCCCTACCCGTTCACACCCTGCTCGCCCGGCAGCATTCTAGCATGGCTGCATACCTGGCCTCAGATGTAACACCTATTGCTTCCAAATTTGGTTGGATGCAATCATTGCACTCTTCTTTCCAGCCAATTCAGTCTCTCTGAGGTGGGAG
Source organism: Tonatia bakeri (assembly GCA_004024845.1). Classification (NCBI taxonomy): domain Eukaryota; kingdom Metazoa; phylum Chordata; class Mammalia; order Chiroptera; family Phyllostomidae; genus Tonatia; species Tonatia bakeri. Next base: position 23,109 of record PVIA01005375.1, read on the forward strand.
GGTGTCTTCTCCCTCTGTCCCAAGTAGGCTCCCAGGAAGGACTCAGCTGGCCAACCTCTGCAGTCGGCTTGATGGCATTGTCCTCAGAGTGTGATCTGAGGTTTGCTCGAATAAGAGCTCCTTGATGTGATTGTGAAAATGCAGATGGTTGGGGCTCTCACAGATCTACTGAACCATGGTCTCTGCAGTAGTAACGGGCTCCCCAGATGATGAGAGCTGTTGGTCTCAAGAGTTCACTGGGGTTGGAAAAAGTGATGAGTTAGGCTGGGGGACAGTGGTTTCCGTCCCTGCGGAAACACTTCTGAGCTGGGTAATTTGGGCACATCATCTCTTGAGAAGAGGAAATGTGTTTTATTTATATTTATCTCTACTCAGCACTGAGAACATAGGGAGCCTTTAGGTAGTGTTGGGTGAATGAATGCATGCATGGGTGAAAGCTTCACCAACAATGCAGGTGTTGAAAGAGACGGCTCAGGGAAAACACCTGTGCAGTGTCTTACGGATGATAGATGCCCATGAAGTGCACCCACTGGTCATCTGTGGGTGGCCCGAGGAAGCACAGGTGTTCAGAGGCCTCTGAGACCCAGAGGCAACAGGTGCTTTTGGGAAAATCCACGATTCCCCTTTTATTCCGCTCCCTGTGGTTGCCTGTTCCTGTCCTGAGAGTTGCCATCCCCACGAAGGTCAGAGAGGCCAGTCACAGAGGGGAGGGCTCTGGCTGCCAATGTGCCAGCCTAGGGCTTGGGGGGCCACCCAGGGATGTCAGGGCTGTGTCCAAAGGTAGAGCATTGCGCCTGTGATCAGTAGCTAAATGTAGGGGATGTAAATGGTTAAGCTGGGGACTTGGGGTCCTGAGCATGAATAAAGGAATCCTGATCTAAACACATGATACCATTGGGAAAAATGGCCGATTTCTCTTAGACTCAATGTTTTGTTTTGTTTGAAACTATGAACGGGTCTTAAAGTAGCTCCCCTCTCTACTCTTAGCATTCTAGTGAGAATCAAATGAGGGAATGATATAATTATTGCCTCTCTATACAGACCATAGTGTAATGTTTTCTGCTCAAAGTGTGGTCCCCAGACCAGCAGTGTTCGCTCCCCCAGGAGCTTGTTAGAAATGTAGAACCTCAGGCCCCATCCACAGTTACTGAATCAGAGTCTTATTTTAAGATGACCCCTAGGTGATTTCAAATGCACATTAAAGTTTGAGAAGCAAAGATTAAACAATTATAAGGAATTTTGAGCTCTCCAAACACTTCCTTTTTTTTTCTAGAGAGCTCCTCCAGAGAAAGGAAATGTGTTTATGTATCTCTGTTCAGTACCTAGAATATAATTGACACTTACCTAATGTGGAGTGAATAAATGAATGAATGAATGACCTCACTGTCACCCACTACTAGGAGCACTTTACCCAATATTTCTCCTGCTGTAATACCAGGATGTGTACGTGCTGATCACAGCTGCCTCCCAGCCAGCTGGTGCCAACCACAGATGCAGGCATTTAGTGTGTGATTAAGGATAGAGTAATCCACTTAATGTGGGTTGTGGGAGATATTTGGCAAGAACCAAGGGACAGGGGTTGAATTTTAGTTTCCAAAGATAATGTCTTTCCCAATTATTTAAAGCCCTCAGTAACTTGGATCCCACCCAGACAAAAATCAGACTGCTCAAGATGGAATTCTGTAAATAGGACTCTTGCTCACTTTTGCAGCAGATTCATGCTTCTAATAGTCTGTTCAGGTGTTTATGTAACATGCCATGGAGGGCTTGTCCAGCTGGATCTCTGTTGAGCTGAGACCAACTGAACTTGACATCTCTAAAGGAGAAATGGCTTTTGTTTACTAGATTTTACCACCAGCTAAGTTAATTAAAGAGTTAATCTGTCCCATCTTTCAACAGCTACTACAGTGCTTGCCTTGGGGTTACCATAGTGAGCGCACTAGCTGTCCCTGCTTCTAGCAAGTAATTGCCAGGTTGTGAGGATGGAATATTAATCAAGCAATTACAGTGAGGTCTGAGGAAGTACAGACTGATAGGGGAGAGCGTGGCAGCAGCAAACTTAGTAAGGATGGAAGGGGTGGAGATGCAGTTCCCGCAGGAAATGCCCTTTAGGCAGACACCGAAAGGATGAGTAGGAGTGAAGCCATTGGGAGAGGAAGGAGAAAATGAAGCTGGCACAAAGCACAGCAGTCTTCAAGGCCTAGAAGCAGGAGAGAGTAAGCTCTCGCAATGGAAGTAAAGCAGCAGATGCGTTGGGTAGCCAGAGCGGCTGTGTGTGGGCTGCTTGTGTGTCTGTCTGTGAGGTGTGGAGGATAATGAGAGATGAGGCTGGAGAGGTAGGCAAGGGTGGGACGTCGGAGGATACTGTGAATCCTTCTAAGAAATTTCCATTCTACCCTCAAGTCAATCTAGGAAATCTTTGAAAGTGGGTCTGGTACAATTTCCAGGTCTCCCCTAATGGACCACTGGCTCCTCCATCACTATGGCAATGGGAAGAGGTTTATCTCTGGTCTGTATGCCTCACTCTGCCCTCCCGAGACTCTTGGTCTCAGCCTGGCGCCTGCTTCTTGTTTTGCACCCTCTCATGCTCATCACAGGAGGGTCCCCAGTGTTGCCTTTTGCATGCACTAGGCCACAAAATAGTATTTCTGGACCAAGACTTCATCAGTTGAACTCCCCAGGCACTCTGCTTTCTGTCGGTCTAATGTGAGGTCTCTTCTCTCTGCGGTCTGTTTTCCTGGCTTTCCCCTGCCTGGAGCATCAAATAGGGCACCGGCAGCTGTGGGCCTGAACTGAAAACAGCTGCCCTTCTGGGCCTCAGCAGCAGGATTGCCGTGCCCACTGTCCTGGCGGCAGGAAGTCAAGTCATTTCTGTCCAGTTACCATCCACCCATTAGTGCACCAGCCCCATTTCCACATGCCTTCATTGCCAAGGTTCTCACTGTGAGCTGTTGGCGTCAGAAGGTTTGCGAGAGGCAGGGCAGCCAGAACACAGGACTGAGGGTGGAAGAGATGGCCTGACTTGTGACCCCTTTCTACCTTCATTCTTCGACCTTGGATGGGTCCCCTGAATCTCGGTTCCTGCAGCTATAAATAGAGCCTAACAAGAGCCCTTGCCCTGCCTATTTTCAGGGAGGTCCTGAGATCACACAAGATCCTGGGATGTGCTTGTACACTCCTGAGGAAGAGTAGGCTTTCTGGGGCGCTCTAGACAGTGCTGGCACGGCCGAAGGGAGCCAGGACCCAGGGGTTGTGCATTCTCACCTTCCACAACTAACGACTGCCTTCCATCTGAGGCTTTCAAGTTGGGTTCTGTTTTACCGTGACTCCTGTGCTCCGTCACTTAATGGACGACCCGGTTAGAAACCATTCGTCCGAATGTAAACATTGTTTTAGGTCATAATGGTCGAGATCAAATAATTTTGGGTGACACAACGCACTTTGAAACATTTTCTTTCTGGTGGACCTATGGCATACTCACCCAGTTTGCTCCCCTGGTATGTAATTATCTCCTCAAGCTACTTTCTAGCAGTTTTGGTTTTTGAGATGTTAATGGAACAAAATTAATTTCCAGTTCATTTTAGAACTCCTGTTTTCTTCTAATTTTCTTCTCGGGAATTTTTAAAGAATAGATGGACAGGTAGATAGATAAAACAAAAGAGCCAGTGATTGTGCCTCCCGAATCCAAAACACTGACATCGCAGCACAAAAGGAAGATACAAGTTCAAAGCGTAGTGTTGAAAATGGAATTGAGAGGTTTTCAAAAATTCATCCCATCTTCTCCTTGAAGTGGAGCCTTCCTATTTCCTATCAGGCCCATTATACGGGGCGGTGTTTGGGGGATGGAATTCCACCCCTGTACGCAAGGGCCCATATCGGAATATCTAGATACTTAAATCTAGGTCAGCCTGAAGACAGCTACAGGGATCCTTCAGAAAAGATGAAGTCCTCACGGGCCACGTGCTCCCTAACACCTTGCCCCGGCAGCCCTACCGCCTCGTGTAGAAGGGGCTTCTTTCTGCTTGCAAGTGGCACCCATTTCTTCTCCCATCATTTTCCACTTAACGATGGTTTTTAAGCTTTCCGATACATTTCCCCTAAGTAGGCCATGAGCCCCTGTAGCCCGGGGCTGGGTCTCATTTTCTTCATTCCATAGAAGGCCTCGTGTCACTGTCACGCGGGGCCACCACCTCAGACACTCACCAGCCCTTGTCCAGGTGAAGGCAACAGCCTCCCAAATCATTTTTATTTTTATTTTCCCAATCTCTACACCACCATTTCCATCAGGGCCAGGGGAGTTTTTAAGATATAATCAGATCAGTCCTTCCCTTAGTTAAAGCCCTTTGACGGCTACTCTAGTCCTCTGGGTGCGTCCAAACTCCTTCCCCTGGCTTGGTGGCCTTTCGTTGTCTGGACCTGGCTTAGTTCTCTGATCGCGTCTCCAGTCTCCCCTCACAGCCAACGCTCCAGCCGCCAGCGGGTGAACCGTGGTAGCTCCCTGGACTCATCCCGCTGAACTTTACTGAGCACTGGCTTTGCCAGGTACTTTCTGCATTCTCAGTAAACCTCGTAACAACCCCACGTGATGGTTTCTATTCTCCCCCTTTTATAGGTGAGAAAACTGAGATTTCGAAAGAAAAGGTGAGATGCTTCAGGCCAGAGAGTTAGTTAGAGGCAGTTCAAGGTTTCTAACCAGGCTGGAGACTCCAGGGCCTGAGATTCTCATTGCAAGGGTCCAAGAAGGCTTCCCCAGATGGGTGGAGTTCGAACTGAATTTCAGAGGATAAAAAGGACTTGAAAAGGTAGAGAGAGAAAGGCTGTTCTGAACAGGGGAAAAGCAGAGTCGGGCTGGCAGAAGGGAGACCTGGGTACATCAGCGGGGGAGGGCATCCCTTTGGCTGAAGCAGAGGGTTCGGGGAGAGGGGTGTTGGGCAAATGGGGGTGAAGGCCTGGAATGTGCAGGGCGGCCAGTTGCAGTGCTGGGCTGAGAAGCCGGGCCCAGTCTGGGGAATGGTCTGAGAGATGCAGATCACCTTCCAGCAAATAGGCGGTCTGGTTCCTGTGCTGCTGGGTCCAACAGGGGGAGGGAGCCAGTCTGGGCCGCCCAGTAAGAATGCTTTTGCAGAGTCCTGACAGGCTGCGAGAAGGCGGTGATGAGCAATTGCAAAGAAAGGGCTGATCCCGCAGGCCCAGAAAGCCACCTTGGGCTATAATTTGCTTTTATGATGACACTGCTGATCCTGTTGTTATTGATGTCTGGGGACCTCAGAGGCACTTTAGAATCACCTCCTGGGTGGCCAGAGGCCTGTGTGTGGCACAGAAAGAGCCCTCCTTAGGGTCAGGCCAGGTCCTGCCTCCCTGGTGGGACAGCCTCAGGCAACTCTGGCCGCTTCCTGGGCTTGTTTTCCAGAGTGGGTTGTCACAATGATGGGCTCACTTGCCCGGTCAAACAGAAGTGTCAGCAATGATAGCACAGAATGCTCTTCCAGGACATTCGGAGGACATCCAGGACCGTGTGGTGCAAAAGTGCTGTGGGTATCACAAGGTTGTCCCCACCCTCCTGTGGAAAATGCCAAGAAAGACGCCACTGATCGCTGCTTCTACTGAGTGAATCAGTGCACACGTGTATTAAAGATCTCTTCTGAAAGAAAAGGGGAGGGAGAGACAGGGGCATGTGGCGAGCATCCTGGCCAAAGTACAGGTTAGTCTGTCTGCACAGAAAGAGCTCTCTGTGCTGATTCGGGGTCCACCTGCTCTCCAGGTTCTGTGCGCTGGGATACTCCACCTGCTCAGAACAAGCCGAAGATCTCCAGAGCCTTTAGCCAGGAAGAAAAGCAGTGGCAACCTCCTGGGTGAGGATTCGATCAAATCTGACTTGAGGAAGAGCACCCAGCCAACACATAGTAGGACTTAATGTGAATCCAATCAAAATCACTCTGAGAAACCTCATTTCTTTAGATGTTCGGTCATTCGCTTACTCATTTCCTCAGCCTCTTATAAGCACTCACTCCCTGTGTGGGTTTACTTGATTCCTGAAGGAGATTTTCAGCTACTTATTCTGAAGGAATGTATCGCCTTTATCCACGTGTCACCAGGGGGCCTCTGAAATCTTTCTTGAACTTTCTTCTGTAGACATGGTTGCCTAATCATATGAGCATGTATGTACGTGTATGTGTGTTGCTGTTATACGTGCACTGGAAGAATTCATGTTAGGCTCATCAGTGACTACTTATGGGGGGTTGACAAGTGGGGGGCATTATTTCAGGACCCTTGAACAGGGGTGCGAATCTGTGCTTCCTAGGTTTCAACAGGAAGTAACAAAAACAGAGAAGTTATGGCATCATAAGTGGTCCTTAGTTTCTTTTCAGGGTTTTTGTTTTTCCAAAATGTCCAAAATGCATGGCCATGTCTTTGATAGTCAAAAATTGTTAAAACTAATGAATTGTGGACAGTTTAAGAAATACTGAAAGTCTAACGGAGAAAAGAGAAAATGACCCACATTTTGCCCATAAGAAAAAACTATAATTAATATGTTACTTCACAAAGCTTGTTTTATAATTTTTAATCTAAAAATGACATTCATTCTTTGAATAACTTTGAGTAATACAGAAATGTACGAGACAGAAAATCGAAGTCACCCCTAACGTGCCACCTAGAGACGACCCATGTTTTGTACATTTTCTTCTTGCATTTTGCTATATCAATTACCATCACAACTCCATATGGTGAGTGCTTATTTTGGGCCAGGCAATGTGCTAAATGCTGGTCACACATTATCTCATTTAATTTCCACATAAGCCTGAGGTGGGATTGTCAGTTGTATCTCACAGGAGATACAAACCGAAGGTTGAGAAGCCTGGATCCATTACAATGAGAACCTAAAGTTGACTGACTCCAAAACATTCTTAATGATTCTCTACACCCCTTCAAAATTGTGCGCAGTCATGGGGAAGCACCCCGCCTACACACACGTGCCACACACAGGCATATGCACTCAGGCACACACTGACATTCGCGAGCTGTGATGACACTATATCTTCCATGTTGCCTTCTGCTTTCTTTTTTTACCTAATATTATCTGGTGAGCATTTTATGATGTCATGTAAACCTATTTTTTGAAAGTGGTTTGATAAACTTGGATATATTTTTTAAGATTTCCTTTATTTATTTTTAGAGAGGGAAGGGAGGGAGAAAGAGAGAGAGAGAGAGAGAAACATCAATGCGCGGTTGCTGGGGGCTGCGGCCTGCAACCCAGGCATGTGCCCTGACTGGGAATCGAACCTGCGATGCTTTGGTTTGTAGCCTGCGCTCAATCCACTGAGCTACACTAGCCAGGGATAAACTTAGATATTTTTTAAGTTAAATTTTAAGCGAGTCAGTCTGGAAGCTCTGTTCTCCATAGACGACTGGCCTTCGTCCTCAGGCCTCCATGCTTACCACATAACCAGCCCTCCCAACCCTACCTCCTGGCTCTTTTCCGTGGCTTTCCCACACCATCTCTGCCTCCTCCTCAAGCCAGGAGTTGGGGACTGTGGTCACTGCATGCAGCAGCTGTCAGAGGAAGCCCACTGCCAACATGCCTGCATCTCGGGCCTGGACCTCACATGAGAACGGCTTTGCAGCCAGTCTCCAAGCCCTTCTCATCCGGGTGCACATTGCCTGTGTTTCCTATGCATGACTCCGAACGGCTGAGCAGGCATTTTTCACATCAAGAAATGGATGGACGGGGTAAGCAACGAGGTAATAGAAAAGCTCCAGCAAGGGCTGCAACAAAAACTAGGGCACGGAGTGCCAAACTTTTCGATGAACACAAACTGTTCACAGCTAAAGTGGAACAGATTACTGCAGGCCCTCTCAGTTCCAGTATGCTAACGACGTGTGCTGGGGATTCCCGGGGGACACGGAGTATGCGCGGATTCTCGAATGTACTTGACAGAGAACCTAGTGGGAGGGAGGCAGCTTTCCTTAGCTAGCTGGTGTTCTGTAATACCCAGTTTGAGAAATACTGTTTTATAGGTTTTCTGTATAAAGTTAATCCTGTAATTTAGTTTCCTTCAACCACTAATTAATTTCTTGCTACTCAAAGCACGGTCCTTAGGCCCATGGCAGGAGGAGTTTTCTAGGAGCTCCTTAGCAACACAGAATCTGCGCTCCGCCTGACCCTCCCCTCCCCCAACCACAGATTCGTGAAATCCGCGTAGTCATTGAGAACCCCAGGTCCTCTCCACACACGTTCAAGTTCGGGACGGATGCACTGGTGTTCATAAGGGCACGATGGCTTTTAATGAAAGGAGAGTCCTCCTCCAGGGTTTATTTGATGTCATAAAGTGTGTTTCATACACATGTGTGATTTCCCGTAGATGGGCAGAGGCAGGGGAGACGTGTCAGAGCACCGCGGGCGGTGGGGCACGCCCTCTGCGGGCTGCGGGCGAGCTCCACTCCACAATGATCCCCAACGACTGTGAGCCCTGGGTTGCTCCTGAGTTCTTTTCCTTTTCCTTTTTTAGGCAGGCGGTCTCCTAGCACGTCCACATTTGGAGCTGAAGCGACACGCAGCCACATCCCATTAGCTAATAGCAAGGCCCCTGGAGAGGGGCTTCAGCTGGGAGCACGCAGCTAAAGCCCCTTTAATGGCCTTGTCAGCTGTCTGGGCCGTAAACACGCTTCTTCCCATTCAGAGCCATTTGCCCCTCTCTGTGACCTCTGGTGGCTCGGACCCTGGCCACGTGGCCCAGATGGCATAATCTGTCAGGCCAAAGCAGGTGACAGTGGGGCTTGCTGTTAGGTAATCAGTGACTATAATTAGCTGGGGTGGAAGCGATAATGGGACCAACTGCAGGGCCGGGCTCCCTCTCCCCCTCCCCTTCCCCTGCTTATGTGATGTTTCTAGCACAGGGAGTGTGTGTGCGTGAGAGGAAGGCAGGGCCCTTGCCTCCATGACGAAGGTCAGGGCTCAGCTCCAGCAATTTAGTAACTGAGTTGTTTGGCAGCTGATCAATTTCATTTCACAGAAGCAGAAATCTATGGTTTCGTTCGGTAATTAGTGGGCTACAAGGACCTTGTGTGACCAAGGGTGGGGGAGGGCTGCAGAGAATTGGAACACGATTCTTGAGGCTCAGACCCCAGGCGTTCAGACCCTTGTTCTGCCACCCAGCAGCCCGGCAGCTTCAGGCCGGTCAAGGGACCCCTCCCATCTCTAACAGTAGCGCTCACACAATGGCCCTCCAGGGCCATTGTCAAGGTTAAGTAAATATCACCGTCAATACCTCCTGAAACACACCTGACATATGAAATGTAGTAAGAGTGGAACAGAACCGAGAAACCTAAAACTTGCTCCTAACAGACTAAATTCTCCAGAAATGCTGCGTTTATCACAAAGCAGCTGAGAAAAGAAGGGGGCCTCGCTCCTAACTTCTGTCAGGGGGAGAGAGGTCCCTATGCTTTCTGCATCAGCGGCAGCGACGACGGGGGAGTGCAGACAGCCCATGATCGCTCGCTTCAGCGTTGTTTACCGTTTGTCTCTGTGTGGTCGGCGGTCGGGGGCTTTTTTTAACACAGCTCGTGTCCTGGGCTTCGCAAGAAACGCTGTTGAAGCTTGTTCAATTTGGGTTAGTTTGAAGGTCTAAAGTAAAACCGCTCCATCTTTTATCCATTCCCCTGCCCCAGAACTGTTTTCTTCTTTCCCCTCCCTTCATTAAAAATAAATATACCTCAGGAGAGATAAAGATAAAAACCACCTCTAATCCCAGAAATAACCAGTTAACAATTCGGCATGTATTCTTCTAGATCCACGTCGAAACAGCTGTTATTTTTTTCACCAAATTGGTCATGTTCGTTCACTCGAAACATGATTTTTCCCTTCTCATTTAATATGTTAAATCTTATTTTATGTCAATAGGTACTTTTCTGAATATCCTTCTATTCCATATTTTCTATCATAGTTTATTGGCTCAGTTTGTCAAGAATTCTACCCATCTTTTCCCACCACCCATTTTCTTTTTTCGATTGAGACCATTCACATGCCGGGAGTTCACCCTTCCCAAGTGTACAAGTCACTGGTTTTCAGTGCGGTCACCAGGTGGGGCAGCACAACTGTTTTCTAGTTCAAGGACATTGCCATCGCCCCAGAAGACATCTCATGTCTGTCTGTGGTCACTCTCCTTCCCTCCTCGCTCCAGCCCCTGGCTAATACTCACTTCAATGCCACGGAGATGCAGGGATTTACTGACCCAGTTCCTCACCATTGGATGCTCACCGCTTCAACTACGTAAGATTTGAAACAATACCATAATGATCAGTTGGTGAAATTTTGTCCAATTATATTTTTGAGCTGTTTTAATTTGAAAAGGAACGTAACATTTTTGAATGATGCTCTACCCCATCATTTAGAATTAAAAAAGGAATCTCTAACTCTGCAGAATTATACTCATTCTGTGGGGATTTCCTGAATGTGGTCACTACAGAACTGCTTTTGCAAATACTGCCTGTGGAGTTTGCCAGTTGTTGAGACTCATGAAATTATATTGCTTCATGTTGTCACAGTGGAGATAAATCTCTGGCTCCCCACTTTGAGTGACAGTCACTGCTTTTTTTTTTTTTTTTGGTCTCCCTGAGCTGCATTTGAACCTGGTTGAAAGAGGGGCAGGTGGATGGTGTGGGGTGCAACCAGTCCTGTTCAGTTTCTGGAACTGATTTTTTAAAATTTGACTTAAAAAAATGGACCTTAATCTGATATAAAAGGAATCTGATAATATATTTTAATAATCTTGCATACATTTACAAATATCGACCATGTTTAAGCATTCATTCCAAAAACAATAATTATTATAATAATTCCCGAGAATTAGGAAGTCGTAAGACTAGGCAGACCGGCTGCCATGTGAAGTATTTCGTATGAGCCACTTTCTTCAACAACTGTATGGCATCATCTGCAGCATCGGTGAGAAGGGGAGGCTGGAAGTATTTCACAACCTAAATGGAGGCCAAGCAACCGGCTGTTCTGGAGTCCATTTTGACACCTCCATTGTCCCTCAGTAAGTTCTTCCTTCCCAGTACCTGACTCACCCCCTTGCCCCGCCCTGCCCTGTCTCAATCACAAAGCCAAGTTCTTTAGACCTTCCCTGAGGTCCTACACCCAGAGAAAAGTAGGGGAGCATGCTTTAGTGGAGAAAATGTGGTTTGTGTCTTGGTTCTGTCACTTACCACGGCCATGTTATTTAACCACTCTGCGGCTCGGTTTCCCCATCTGTGTGATGGGTACGAGTACCCACTAGGTGGACTTGTGGTGATAGTTAAACAATTGTTTGGAATGAGACAGGTACGTGCTCAAGTGCTTCACGACTGCCGTGGCAGAGATGGCCTGGCCTTGTGGCGGCATGTCGGCTCTGAGCCTGTTCCCTGAGGTCATTCCAGAAAAGGTCCAGGGGGTCAGCAAGCTCTACCCCATCATTTTATGTTTGGGGAAAAAGAAGGCTTGTCTAAAGTCGCACTGCTTTTCAGGCGGATTTTCGTAGTGAGTCTAAATAGTGATCTGCTTGGTTTCAGGTTTTTGCTTTGTTTTGTTTTTGTCCAAAGCAAAGGCTGCAGTGGCTCAGTAAGCTCTCATCAGAAGACAGAACTCTGTTTCAGTTCCCCATGCTTGCGCGGCTCCCTTATTGATTCCTTGGTCTCATCCACAGTGCAGGGGTCACTGGGCTCCCTTGTAGCATCTTTGGCAGGCACTGGGATCTGACACGAGTTCACACCCCCAGTGTGAGGCAGGCACTGTACTCCCAGTACATTCTAACAATCATCTTGTGAGGAAAACCTACTCTTGCCCATTTTGCAGATAAGGAGACTGAGGCAAAGAAAAATAAGCCCTGCCCAAAGTTGCACAGACCTGAAAGGGTAGGATTTGGGGAAATTGCACTGTGATCCAGAGCTCTTCCACCTGCTCACTGTGTGGCCCTGGGCAAGGTACTTATCTCCTTCTGCCTCTGGTAACAATAGAGCTGGCTTTAAAAGGATCTGGCGAAGGGTATTAATGCTTGTAAAGTGCTTGGAGGAATGTAGTAGGAGCTCAATAAATGTCAGCCTGACACAAAACAAACAGAACAAAATACGATATGGTTTTGTCTGCCTCCAAAGCTTGTGTTCTCTCTGCCGTTCCCTGCGGCTTCAAAAGGAATCAGGCAATTGAATTCCTACTAAGAACCCTGAGCAAGATTCAGGATTGCAAGGCGTTGCAAAGCATGGCCTAGTTAGAAAGCACACTCATTCACACACACACACAGTTACTTTTAATAGCTGGTAAGAGCCAGAGAAAATCCAATTACAGATGAATCAATCGATTAAAAAGAAAGGGGGTAGAAGAAAAGAAAGAATGTTGGAGAGACACGGAGCCAAATTACCACTGGATAATAGAATTAAGGGTCTGTAGAGGGAACTGGGAGAAATAACAAAGAGGTAGGGCCGGGGACTTGGTCACAGCTCTGCAGTGAGGACTCTACCTCAGCCCCTTGACTCCAAAGAGCGGTTACTGGGCCAGCAGCGCTGCATTGGAAAGGGCCAGAATTGTATTTGGCAGATTACAGTTTTGCAGAGAAATGAACCATGTGTGGCCTCTGGAATAGGAGGATTACAATTGGGTTAAACAGATGTTCGCAGTTCAGGATGAAAGCGGAGGGCCCAGATGTCACTACTACTGGAGGGGAAGGTGAAAGCTTGTTTGTATTTATTTGTTTGTTTGTTTGTTTTTGTTTGATAATGATAGAGCCTTAGTTCATAATTTTCTGATTTTCTGTTCCATAAGAAATCTTGTCTTGCTTCTTGAAATATCTCACAGTAAGTAGAATTTCTCTCTTAAACACAAACACTTAAGAAAAAAAACCCCACATGCATTTTAAACTTTATTTTCTATTTTGGGGGGACAGGGGGATGAGAAGGAGGTGGGGTTGTTAATCCAGCAGTAATCTCTACAGCTGCGTCTATTATTGGTGGGTTCTAGAATAACATCCGTTTCTATGTACTTGTGGAAAGGCGTCTTAACTAGGCCATGTAAAGAGCCAGTGCATCTATAAATAAATTAGGGAGGCTGCACACAACGCGGAGGTTGCCCCTCTGCTAAGGCCTCATGGGCCCTGACATGCAGCTGTTTGACATTGTGCCTGGCCAGGCCTGCTCCACTGTGGACAATGTCACCTTGGCAGGGCAGGTGGGGGAGGTGCGTGGGGGACTGACACCCCGGCCAAGGGTGGCTTCTCTAGGGCCTTGCTGGTCCGGGAGCCTTTAGCCCCTGACTCAGCCAGTGCAGATGATCAGGCTGCGATCACTTTGTGGGAGCCAGCTGCACCTAGCCCACGCTCAGGGTGGGCAGGGCTAACCGATGGTGGTTTTGGGGTCGGGAGTGGGAATGGGGGCGGGTGGCAGGGACAGACAGAACAAGAACAACAAAATGACTCTGAATCTGTAAGAGTAAACAGAGAGGAGGTGGGGGCGGGGAGTAGGAGTAAAGGAAGCTTTTTCTGGAGTTTGGGAGCCTGATCCCTTTTTCCCACCCCAGACTGCTCCCTCCGGGATGGGCACGAAGGACACATAGTTCTACCGGCAGTTTTTTCCCTGCACACTCACTTAGAGATTGAAAAAAAAAAAAATAGACAAAAGCAGCCCTTTCCACTAGAAGAACTGGGCAAAAAGCTTCAATCTGCTTGGTAAGTCGTCTAGGGATTTCATGTGAATCTTGTCTTGGAAGACTCCGTCCTCAAAGTGCTGTTTCAACATCAGCACCTCCTGTTCGCAGAGCAGTCTCTGGGCCTCCGGAATCAGAACCCACAGTTACACACAACTCCCAGGGGGCTGTGTGCACACTCTGTTTGAAAAGCTCTGGACTGCGACCCTGGTTCTTAATTCTGGCTGCACATGAGAATGCCTGAAGTTGTGGGTTGACTTGTGTTCTCCAAAAACATGTTGAAGTCCTAACCCCCAGCACCTGTGGATAAGACCCTGTTTGGAAATAGGCTTTTTGCCAACTCTTAGCATCACTTGGATGGGCCCAGACCAGTATAACTTATAAAAAGGGGAGATTTGGACTCAGAGGCACACATGCACACAGGGAGAATGCCACGGAAGGAGGAAGACAGATGTTGGGGTGCTGCATCTATGAGCAGAGGAATGCCAAATATTGCCAGCAAACCACTGAAAGCTGGGAGAGAGGCCCAGAACAGATCCTCTGTCCCACCCTCACAAGAAACCAATCCCACCACAACCCTGATCTTGGCCTGGCCTCCAGAACTAACAGACAATACATTTCTGTTGTTTAAGCTACCCAGTGCGTGGTACTTTCTTACAGCAGCCCTAGAAAACTGATAGACCTGGATGGATACTCCTAAGAAAACTCCAGGTTTTTGAGCTCCATCTGACTTGTTGGCAATCAGAGTAGCAAGGGAGAGGCCAACAGACCTGCATTTTCTAGATGTCCTTTGGGTAACTCTGATGTTTGGGAAACAGTGGTCCTGTCCCAAGGATCACTGCAACCTTATAGCATGCCCCCTAACAGCAGATGCTCATAGTACCACTCTGCTTTTCAGCTTCTGATGATGGGGAGCTCATTACTTAATGGGGCAGTCTGATCCATCATGGAAAGTTCTTACTGTTCAGAAGAATCCTTAAACGGACCTAAAATTTTCTCTATTACAACGATTGAGAAACTGACACCCCAGGAGGTTGAGTGGCGTGCCAAGAGCCATACAGTTAGGCTGGAGCCAACAATGGATTTGAATATAGACAGCTGCCTAAGTCCATTCTCCTGACCACTCAAACTACCCAGATGGACCAATAGTTTACAAAGGACCAAATCAAGATTCCTTCCAACCCTGGGAAACAGAGACTCAGCAGAGTCCCTCTCTGACCCTCACACCTGGATGATGGGGTATAAGGTTGGGAGAGGGAATCATGGGGTCCCATTAGGCTCCTGAGCTATGGGATTTGCCATCTGTGCACCCAGGAGGTGGATGAATTGGGTAGGGAGCCAGAGTGTGGGTTTGGTTCAAGCGTCAGGGCTTGCTTCTGACCTGAATTCCCCGAGTGACCCTGGGCAGGTCTTTCTTGCTCTCTGGCCCTCAGTGTTCACACCTGGGAAATGGGGCTAACAGACTCTGCCCCATCTTGTAGGGGCTCCTATGAGATCACAGACAGGAATATACCTTGTGAAGCTTGAGTATTATGATTATTATATCCTGGCATGAGAAGAGAACTTAGGTGTTTTCATGAAAAAACAAAACAAAACAAAACAAAACGAAACAAAAAAACTTCTCACCAGAGTCATGTTAGCAATTGCTCTCCCTGACAAGCAGTTTGCTGCCAAACTGAGCCTTTTGCTGCTCAGTTTCTGCCAAGATATTGCCAGGCTTGAGTGGAAGGGAGTGCAAGGAGGATGAGTCAGGGGAGGCCTTCCAGAGAGCTACAAGTTCAGCCATGTCTTCTCCCTCTTCCTGGATATACTCCGTAATTAACCTGACCTCCAAAATCAACAATGAGTCCCTCCCTGTCTTTCCAACAGGTTGCCCCTGAACTGCATTTTCTTGGGGCAGGCAGGAGAAATACAGATTCCTCCCACCCTCTGGACCCAGCTCATTCATCAGGGTTCAAAAGTCTTGATGCTGTGATTGTTCCCACACCCAGTTCTTTTCTCACTGATTTCTTTATTACTCCAGAGATATTCCCTCAGTGCTTACTGGGGCCTGGACACTGTGCTGGGCCCTGGGAATTGGCAATGGATTCATAAGTGTCCCTATGCTCCAGAAACTTATAAGCAATCCAATCTAAGGCTTGCCCACAGTTCCATATTGGTTCTCAAGGCTGTTTCCTCTTACAGGCCTCACAGTGAACCTTCTCCCCTCCCTCCCACCCCCTTGCAGTGCAGTGGCTGAGAAGAGATTACAGCTGAGTCATTTCTGGCGGTGTGGCCTTGGGCAGGTCACAGCATCTGGGAGTCTGTTTATTCATCCTAAAATGAAGTAAAAAATAGCGATGTAAAGTGAGATTCAGCGAATATTTACTACGAGCCAGACACTATTCTAAGCACTTTATTTATGTCAACAATTAGCAACTTTAGGCAGTAAATGTTATTAGTGTCTTCATTTTACAGATTAGGCAACTGAGGTACTGAGAAATTCATTGACTTACTAGGTCACAAAAGTACTTATGTGCAGAACCAAGAGTCGAGTCCAGCATCCCTGGCCTTAAAGCCCAGGCCCTTAGCCACGGCCATGTCCTGCCCCCCTGAGCCCTCCTTCATCCTAGCTTACCTCGGGGGGGGGGGCGGGGGCTGCGAACACGCATGGCCTCGGTAAAGTGCTGTTCAAATGAACGTAGGATGAAGAGGATGGTGAAAGTGCAAAGAACCATTTGTTTCTTCGGTAAAGGGTGCACTTTCTCATAGGGTCTTAAGCTATGGATGCATTAATGGATGGATGAAAGACAGAGAGAGGGGAATTATAGATGGATTGACGTAATCTTTCCTAACACAGAGGGATGGCTATCCCAGTTTCGAGATGAGGAAATGGAGGCTCAGAAAGGTGCCGTGCCTCATCCAAGGGAGGGGCAGAGCTTGGATTTTGCTCAAAAGCTGCCTGATTCTGAAGCCAGGGCTTGTCTCCCCTCTCTTTAAGCTCCTGGGCAGACGGGAGTCACCGATTGTCGAGTACAGTTAAAGTTCGGCCTTCTTTCGTGTTCCCTCCTTCACTTACCAACAATTTGTGGGCCAGCTTTTGTACACTGTTTATCACGGAGGACTCAACAAAGACAACTTCACAATCCCTGAGTTTAGGGAGTCGTAGTTCTAAACTATTATATGATTTTATCTTTCATTAGAAACAAGACTTACCTAAGGAAATCCCACTTTGAATGTGGAGGTGGAGTCTGGTGGCCAAAAAACGGGTTTCTTCTCTCTTCCTGCCTCTTACGCTCCCATTTGTTTGAATCCAGATTTCAGGGCCATGTCCATGCCCAGTGGACTTGACTCGTGTAACCTGAAGGTCAGTCTAGCAAAGCCAGCTGTCTCTGACTGACTTCAAGGTCTCGCAGGAATAGGAACATTAAAAGCAGTGTTATTCCCAATCTCTTTGTTGCTTAAACAGATTGGCTTTTCACTATTATGTCCTGAGCTACTTCTAAGATATCATGTGTTACAAATCAGAATTTGTTACGATGATGTGTGTGAAGTTAATGTTGGTGGAAAAATGCAAATAAGGCAGTATAGTACAAGAATGATAAAAATAAAAGGTGCGCATTTGTCTTCCCAAGGCAGACATGTGCAGATTTAATGAAATTCAATAAATATGTCCAGAGAAAACCTGGGGCTCAAGATACTTACGTTTCCTTAGAGGTTAAAAAGAAAGCAGAGCTATTTAGTCCCTCAGATGTGCTAGGCAGTGAGTTAGACCTTTCACTACATTATCTCATTTAATTTTTCCAGCCGCCCTAACATAAACATAGCATTATACAATACGGATGGGAATTCTTTGAGATGATGTTGTTAAGGCACCAAATCCATTGTCTGGCACATATCAATTGTTCAGTAGTGCTGGCCATTAATACTATTGCTTAAATCCATTTGATAGATAAGAAAGCTAAGCCTCAGAGGTTCATCAATTTGCCTGAAAAATGACACAGCTAAGGAACAGAACAGGAGGCTAACACAGCCTGAGCTGGCCCCAAAGATCACTCACACATTTCCTGTAGTGCACAGGGTTCCCAAACTGCATTATGTTGTTAGAAAGACAAAATGGGACTCTTTGTTTATTAATTTTTCTAAAATCCCCTGGCATTCTGATTCCCCTGAGTCTGCCCTGTTCCTGCCCTTTTTATTTCCTTTTCTCTATTTAGTCGCATTAATAAGAGGCCACCATATAGCACTGTTTTGTAGTCCCTGGTTCAGCTCAAAATCTTAAAGGAAATGTGGGGAACCAGAAAATGCCATTGCCATCACCACTGCCATCTGCTGCAGGTCTTTCTCAAGCCCCAGACTAACAAGTCCGTCTCTCCGTTGTGACTCACACCTCATCACTTGCCCCTCCTCCCAGGCCAGGCAAGGTTATGACTCATGCTGGCTTCTGACAGGCTCAAAAGAACCATAAATTTAAGCCCAATCTTTCAAGGTCAAGGAGCATCCTAGTTCTTTAAGCTGAACTATTGTGGTTGGCACACGCCTTCTCCTTTGGCCAAGGGGAACTCCATGCTTCTGTGGGCTTCCCCCTTTCTGCTAATTGCTTCCTCCTTGCCCACCCTGAGAGGGCTGTCAGTCAAGGGGCACTCATGGGTCAGAGGTGAGGTCACAGAAGCTGCAGGGCTGGGACTGCAGGTGAATCCTGGGGTTTTGCAGAAGAATTAGAAACTGGGAAAGCCAAGCCCTCTGTCAAGGGAAACTTATTAGGAATCCCAGCAAAAGCAGGGACTTCTTAGTGCTGTGTCATCATAGGCCACTGGGCTTGTGGCTTCACGGGCAGGTTATAATTAGCAGACAGCTCATCCTGGAGGAAAGCAGAGAATGGGCCTTGGAACTGGTCCTCCTGCTCCTGGGCTGGCTTCCCTCCAGCCTGCCCCATCATCATGTCACTCTCACGCTTCAGATCTTTAATGACTTCCTCTAACCTCTAGTTAACAAGAGGAGGAATATTTTTATAGAGAAAATGGAAACAGAGAAAACACATCCTCTCTCCCCTCTGTCTTCCTGCTTCACCTGGCCAACTTCTGTTGTATAAAGCCCAGTTGTGCGGGTGCCCCCTCTCATCTGCCGGGCCGAGCGAGGTGCCCAGCCTGTGCCTGTGTTCCATGAGGCGGACTTCCTCCAGCCCAGCCCGCACTGTACTTGACTGTATCTGGTTTTCTGTTTAATCATCAACCTTCTCAACCACATGATAAACTTCTCAAGTGACAAGACGTTTTATCACAAGCCACAGAGTAGGTGTTAAAAAGTTATAAATGATGGGTGACATAGCTCAGAGTCCCACGCTGATACTAAATCTGTCATATTTTTTATTGTTGTTCAGTTACAGTTGTTCCACCTTTTTCCCCATTGCTCCCCCCACTATGCCCCCCATTCCCATAGTCAGTCCCCCCATTGTCCGGGCCCATATGAGTCCTCTGTTAGTGTTCTTTTTTTTGCCCCTTCCCCTTCTTTCCCCTGCTATCTCCCCCGACCATTCTGGTCACTGTCAGTTTGTTCTTTACTTCCAAATCTCTGGTTCTGTTTTGCTCATTTATTTGTTTTGTTAATTAGGCTTCGCTTATAGGTGAGATCATATGACATGACTTAGTGGAAAGAAGATGGGTTTTAGAGGCAAGTAATGGAATATGCCACCTAACAGTGATTGGTCCTGGGCTGATAACTTATACTCTCTGACTTCATTTCTTTTTCGTTAAATGAGAACAATGACGGTAACACTGGGTGCACTGAGGGTAACCCACAACAAAGGGAAGTTCTTGATATTAAACATGCAGTGGTCCCTAACGAGAATGACGGTAAGACGGTGATGATGATGATGATGATAGCAGCTAACAAACAGGCCTACTATGGGCCAGGATTAGTGTCAGTGCTTTACGGTAATATTTCGACGAATCTCCACAACAACCTTACGAAGGAGAACTGTTATTACCCATTCCCTTTTGACAAGTAGAAAGGTTGAGAGCCAGCAGAGGACTCAGGTGTGAAGATGTAACCAACTCTGGGGCGGGACGACACTGGAATCGGTTACGAACACACGCCTGAGCATGAGCAGCTCTAGGGGACAGGGGATTTGGTGGGTAGGGAAACTCTCGCTGCCCTCCGGAAGAGTCCTGGAAGCAGAGAGGATGGCCTGGGTGTCGAAGTGTGTGGAAAGTGGTGGCAGAGAAATGGGAGGCCAAGGCCACCCCTCAGTATTTTGTCAAGGGCTGTGCAGACACCAAACGGTGTATGCATTCATTCCACCAACCAATGTTCTTTTACTGAACACAACTCTCGGGCAGGCTGTGGGGCAGGTTTAATGAAGCCCCCTCTCCCCAGCTTCCAGAAGCTTCTTGTTGATTCCAGGAAAGCCAGACCGATGGACAGGCAGAAATCTAAAAGAAATTTCTGTGAGTTTCCAACCATCCTATAATGTGCACATGTAGTTTTTTTTCCTCCTTGTTCCACATCCATTTTCTTTCTTTTGATTTTTTTTGGGGGGGCAATCTCCTCTCCATTGCATTGTACAATATTCATAAGATTGGCCTGTGATCCACACTGGAGTGGTCAGGCATTCTCTCTCTAGAATTTTCTTTGGAATGGAGGGACATAATATTGAGAAATGGCTGTAGCTGCATCGTCTAGATGCCAGCACCCTGAGGAGAGATTTTCTTTTGGTTCCTGGTGCCTAGGGCCCTGGAGCTGCTGGCTTCTTTTTTTGTTTTTTTTCATAGGCATCCATTAATATGTATTTTGCTTATATTGGCCGATTGTTTTCTGTTGCTTGCAACTAAATAAATTTACCTAATACATATCCTTTTCTGGTATCTTTCTGCATTGGTTTTTCAACCTGTAAAGTGGGGCTAGTAAAACCTGCCACTTGCCCTCAGGAGGTTGTACAGATTAAAGGTGTATGTTAATACAATGCTTTCAGATGCTTAGATGAAAGTTGCTAGGGAACCACAAAGGCTCCTTCTCAGTCGTAGCTGTCCTTTCAAAGAAGGACTTCCTTTACACGCCATAAAACAGCTTTTATCCTACAAGGACGTGCTCCTCATTTTACTGTCCTGTAAACGCTTCAAGGATTCCTCCATTCTTGCTGTGTTTCCGAAGTTGCCATTTGAGACCAGAGCTCAGCGGTGTTTAGCATGAGAGGTTGCTCTACCATACAGACGGAATGTGCTTGTTACCGTTCGTATGTATTATTTAGTGATAGGGAAGGTTAGTTTTTTTCTACTCCTACTCACATTCTTAACCTCAGATCAGATCAAAACGTAAAAATGCCACCAGTTTTGGGGCAGAAAGAGCAGCATCCTATCAGAAGACTTGACATGTAAGTATGTACCATATTAAAATCCGGTAACAGCTTACAGGCGCTAAGATATTTTATAATGTTCCAAACACTTATGTTCTTCCCTGGACTAGTGTAGGTCACATAGTGTCTGGAAAAAGCTGAGCATATATGGGGGTCCTGCGTTATTAGTTTTAAGTGAACCACTTTTATGACAGGCAAACATGATGACAGTAACGCACACTCATCGGAGAAAATTTGGGAAATGCAGAAGGGTGGAAAGATAAAGAAAAATATATCAATATTTCAATCAGCCCGCTGCCCTCAAACAATCATTCATTCCATTCTCATGCATATCATTTTTCTTCTTGTCGTAATTATTTTAGTTACTTCACAATTCATGAAATTGCAGATACAATTTCATATCCTGTAGTTTTCCTTTTCTCTTTATATTACATTCTAACTCTAACACTTATCTATCACTACCCCAATACTCAGCGGATTAAAATAAAAACTATTTACGACTGTGAACGGCTTCCGGGCTTAGCTGGAAGTTTCCTCATCCGGGCTTGCTCAAGGGTCTGCCGCCAGTGCTCCGGGCTGGGCAACGTCACATGTTTCGTGGGTTCACAGCTCTCCCACACTTTGTCTCTCAGCCTCCAGGAGGCCGGCCCGGGCTTGTACGTACGGTGATGGCAGGGTCCCAGGGGAGGGAACAGATGCGTGAGAGCCCTGGGTGTGGAGCGGCCCTTCTTTGTTGCCACCACGGTCATTGCCGGTGGCAGTCACAAGGCCAGCCTGGATTTAATGGCTGGCTTCACGGGAAGGGGTTCCCTGGTTCCATGCCCCAGTAGGAGATGTGGGGAGGGGTGAGGAATTGTACCTCGAGTTTGCCATCAATCTCGTGAAAAAATGTAAATGCACTTCTCTATTATTTCGTAAACATTTTAAATAGAGATTTAGATTGTACACTATTACATTGAGTGACACCATCGTAGAGAGAGGAATTGTTTCAAGTAGGACATTCTTGAGAAAATGTTGCCTTAATAAAATATAGTAGTTTTTGCTCACGGTGGGAATTTCAAACACCATGGAAAGGCAAGACTGGTACTAGACACAGCTGGGGCTTTGGGTCATTCTTGAAATCATACTACATTTCGTGAAAAAAATAAAACTTGTCAATGTAAATATTCAGCTTCTCTTTCTTCCTAGTTACTCTTTTTTTCGGGGATAACCTCAACAACTTTCGGGTTTTGTTTTAAGGGATGCCTTTTTCCTTGAAAGTAGCTTGCTGGCATTTTTCTCCTCTTCCCATTTCCATGTTAAAATACATCAGACAGGTGGCCCAGGGCCTAAGGGGTGGGGTCACCAGGTGACCAGCTGCATCTGCATCACCTGGGAACCTGGTAACAGCGCAGGGGGCAGGACCCTCCCAGGCCTCCTGAATCAGAGATGTCCTGGTGACTCGTGTGCACATGACAGACATAGAAACACTGATTCAGGGCCCCCACCTGATCTAAAGGACTTGCCTTCCTCCCAACTATCACCTTCTAATGCCACCGCTGCCACCACGTGCCACAGAGTTACTGAGCATATATTGTTCTCACCCCTTTTACACTCTGGCCCATGTATGGACACACGCCCGTTCTCCTAATGTCATTAAGCCTGGTTGAATTTACTAGCATTAAAACAAACAAGACCTATCAAATATAGAAGTGAAGCAAAGACACACAAAAAAGAAAAAATACACAAACAGAAAGGATTAAACCGTGTCTGGAAGGCATGGTGCAAATCCTGCCACTGCCATGACCTCTGGCCTTCTCTTGGGTTCCAGACTCATAAGCCTTGGTCCGTCTAAGTGTTGCCTGGGAGACTTGTCCTCTAGTCCCACAGGGCTGGTGTGGCAGCCCAGGACCCCTCGCGTCCGGGCCACCTCGAGTCCTGTTGCTTCTTGGAGGGACCTTTCTCTCAGGTCACTTTTGCACCCTTTCCCCCCTTTCCCGGGACAGAGAGATGGGCCTGAGACACTGACTATTTTGTGGCCAAGAACCAGAGAGCTGAGTCCCGCAGGGTAGGAAACAATCTCAGGCTCTGTCCACTTTACGAGTTTTGGTTTCTTTTTCAAAGTATTTATATCAGCAATTCTGCCCCCCTGCTTCCTTTTAAAGAGACTGACTCAACCCAGGGCAGTGACTTCATTGTGGCAGGTCCCTCTCAGTCTAATCATAGTGTGGCACAAGCGTATTCAAGAATCATATGCATTTGTGACATGGGGTCATTTCCTAATAGCTTCTGGGCTCAGGGTCATTAGCATGAGGGTAAAGACTACTCAGGGATGGAAGCCAATCACAGTTATAAAGCACCGACTAATAACAGCTTTTCTCTGAGTCCTTTCACCAAGGCACTATCCAGAAGTAGTTAAAAGCATGAGTCAGGGGACTTCCTTTTCTGCCACTTACTTGCTATATGACCTTGGACAAGTTACTGAACCTTTTGGTGTCACAATTTACTCATCTGCAAAAGAAAGACAAGGGTAATTCCTGCTTCTTAGAGCCAGCATTGGCTGGAAAATTTGCAGGGCCTAGTTCTAATTGAAAAAGTTGGGGCCCTTGTTCAAAAGTTGTTGGGAATTTGAAGATTGCCTTTCTGAGCTCAGGGCCCTGTGCAACATGAAAACAGTCCCTCCTACAGTTGTTGAGATAATTGCCGTGTCTAGGACATTCAATACATCAGTCAATTCCAGTTCTTAATAAAGCTCTGAGTAGTATATATTATGTATCTGATCTTACAAATGAAAGAAAGAACTCGGAGTCTGAGAAGTGAAACAGCTTATTCGACAAGGACAGACAGCTGAACGCTGAGCTGTGGTGGGACTTGGGTTGGCTTTCAAAGGGAATGAGCAGCTGCCCTTGACCGAGTCCTGGTGAGAAGGAGCAAGCTTGCCCCTGCTCAGCTGGAGGTGCTTAGAGCCAGGGCCCAGGAATCTCCCCACCGTCTCATTCATCGTCAAGAGGACAACAAAGAGAGAGCTCGGATCCTATTTCTGTGGCACCTGCGGGCACTGACACAGTCAAAAGCAGGACTAAGATCCTTTGACTGAGGTTGGGCTGTTTGGGAGATCCCAGTAAAACTTTTTAGCTTGTTCTAATCAGAAGCTTGACGTTGAACACCACTTCTTAGGCCTGTGGTTTAGTAAGACCTTGAATGACTTCATTTTAAAATCGAGAACCAGGTTCCTTCCCCAACCCCACCCACCTGGAAGGAATCTTTATTTTCTTTCTTTTTTTTAAAGATTTTATTTATTTTTAGACTGAGGGGAAGGGAAGGAGAAAGAGATAGATAGAAACATCAATGTGTGGTTGCCTCTAGAGCGCCCCCCACTGGGGACCTCCCCTGTAACCCAGGCATGTGCCCTAGACTAAGAACTGACCCAGTGACTCTTTGGTTCACAGGCCTGCACTCAGTCCACTGAGCCGCACCAGCCAGGGCTCTTTTCTTTGGTCTGCAATGTTTTCTAGCTTCCAAAGAGTGAAGAACAATCTGTAAAACACCTTTCCACTTGGGTCACAGACTCTAGCTGATATGCCTGGTTAGGAATGATTGCATGTCCAACCAGGAGCCCCAGAGGAGGTGATGTGTGATGAGAAAGCAGATGGGAGTGTCTGGTACAGCCCCCTTCCACACGGTGAGGGTGCACTCCACAAATACACTGCGGTGTTTTTCTCTCATCTAGAAAATGTGTTAGGCATTTTACCTGCAAGCTCTTCATTCTCCCGATAGCCCTGAGGGATGGGCATGGCCAGTTTCACCTTACAGATAAGGAAATGAAGGTCAGAGAGTACAGTCACATGCCTCGCTTGAGTCTCACAAGCTAGAAAGGGGTGAAGTCATGTTTGAATCTGGATATACCATACCATAACATTCCTGATATATCAGGTCTGTCTGGATGTACCATACAATACCATTCCATCCATACCATACCATACCATACCATGCCATGCCATACCGAAACTTTTAACCACACTGAATAATGAGCTTTCACCATTGGGATGCTGAATTTTATGTGTCAGCTTGACTTGGACATAGAATATCCAGACATTGATCAAATGTTATTTTCAGTGTTAATGTGAAGATGTTTTTGGGTGAGAGTGATGTTTAATTTAGTTGCCTGAGTAAAACATGTTGCCCACCCTAATGTGGGCAGGCCTCATCCATTACACTGAATGGAACAACAAGGCTGACCCTCTCACAAATAAAATGCTTCCCCCACCCCGCATCTTTGGATCTGAACAGAAACATTGGCTTCTCCTGGGTCCTGAGCCTGGGGGCTCTCAGACTGGAGCTG
This sequence comes from Tonatia bakeri, assembly GCA_004024845.1. NCBI lineage: Eukaryota > Metazoa > Chordata > Mammalia > Chiroptera > Phyllostomidae > Tonatia > Tonatia bakeri. The sequence goes on from PVIA01005375.1 coordinate 48,426, forward strand.
TACCACCAGCTCCCCCGGGTCCCCCAGCTTGCTTACTTGCCCTGCACATCACCGGACTTGCTGGCCTCTGTGACTATATAAGCCCATTCCTTATTTTACATACACATCCTACATCCTAGTGGTTCTATCTCTTTGTTTGTCTAATACAGTGATGTGTTAAGAATTGTGCACAGCACTTTGGGAATATAGTGACATAGCAGAGACAAGAAGATAGAGTCCTTGTTTTCAGGGTGTTCTCAATGCAGGCAAGAAAGTAAACAGACCAATGAAAGTACTGCTACGGAGGTTTGAGAAGCAACTGATGAGAAAGAAGAGCTAGGGGGTAGGAATTTAGACAGAAGGATCCATGAGTTTGAAGGCACTGAGGCAAAAGGGCAGAAACTGGTTGGAGGAATTTTTTTTAAAAGTTCTAAGATTGATGGTATCCATCAGATTCTAGTCAGGAAAACAAAAATTATATTAATTATTTTAACAACAAGCATCCACTCAGGAGGACTAGTCACAACACAGAAGAATGCAAAAATGGAATCAGCGAGGTAACAGAAATGTTAAGTGCATGAAGTAGCAACCACCCCCGGGGCTGGGGAGCACACGGAGGGAACAGGGGCCGTTATAAGTTAGAAGCTTAAACATGCTCCTGAGAACCTGGGGTGCAGACACTGAAGAAGGGCATTGCTGGGGGAGATGTAGAGGGTCCCATTCTTCCAGGAGCATGCTGGAGCTGGCTAGCAAGGGGGCTTAGGGAACCTACTGTAACATTTGTAGGAATTTTTTGAGCTAGTTGCTAAGCCTTTAGTAGCTAGAGGTCGCACATGATGGGTGGCTATAAAAGTTGATGAGATCACTCATTGACTAGAGTGCCTGGCATATGGTGAGTACTCAGTCATCATGAGACATTATTGCTATTAGCATTCATCCACCCCCAAGTGTCAGAGTCTGTTTTTAACTCCCACTACTTGAAAGTGACCTCACAGCTACTGGGATGTCTCAAGAGTAGGCCAAGAATGGAAGGGGAGAGCAAACCCCATGTCCATGTAAACCACTCACTCTTTTATTAGTTTTGGCTAAGGATCCACCCAGCCCAGGTAATGGGCATTGGGAATGTCAAAGTGTTGCCTAGAGTCAGGGTGTGTTGAACCTTGACCATGCAGCCCTCACGTGTCAAGGTGTTTCCATGCTGACCACACGGAGAGAAGAAGCGCATGCACTCAGTGCTATGTGGGGAGACGGTTGGTTTCTTCTTTAACCTAATAAAGAATCTGTTTTATTCATGAAGACAGGTCCTTAGAGAACTATCAGAAGAATTTTTAAAAATGTAACTGTATCATATAATAAAGCACTGCAATTTCTCTCTGAAATGCTAAGAGTTTAATCTATTACCTGGTAGACATACGAGGGCAAACAAAGAAGGTTCCCCTGGGGGACTGGTGTCCTTGTGGCACGTTCCAAGATCTGTTTTTGCTTCTTTTGTCTCACAACCAAAAGAGAAGTGGACCAAGAAGGATGTTTCACCACAGTCACAACTAAACAGTAAACCCAGTGGCCAGTTTGGAGAGATGTCTAACAGATGTCAAAACACTAAAATTTTCAAGTTAGTAGTGAGGCTCTGGGATTCTAGCTCAGTTCGTCCTCTTGAGAGAATTCCAAGGTACAGGAATCTCTCATTTCACGGAACCAAGTTCAGTTCTGTGGTGGCAGTGTGTTTATAGAAGGCCAAAACATTAATAAAATCACCTTTTATCATATTATTGATTGCTAACATTTCCTCACACATTCTATTTGCTAGATAAGGGTTTTCATTCATGAAATCAGTATTTATTGGATGGCAGTTGTGTGCTAGACAACAAAATGGAGGAAATGTTCATGAAGGTGGGTCACGCCAGCCCTCCAGCTTTGTTCTTCCTTTTCAACATTGTGCTGGTGATTCTGAGTCTTTTGCCATCCATATAAACTTTAGAATCAGTATGTCGATATCCACAAAATGACTTGTTGGGATTTCGATTTCTGAATGCTTTTGATATAGAAGTCTTTTTTTTTCACTTAGCAGATATTAACATTCTTTGGAAAGTACTTTGGAAAGACTATCTTATATTCTTTGTGCATTTTATATAATTTCCCAATTCTCTGCATATGGTCCTCTTCAACTAATTTATCCGATCGTATTGTATATGTCTCCATATTCACTGTAACACTGGACACACAGTAGGTATTTAAGAAAACAAATGGCACCCCGCTAACTCATGAGGTTCTGTGCTCCAGTCCACAGAGAAAGGGAACTTCAGCCCAGCCTAGTGTGAAATGACCCCACCTTCAGGAAGGCAATGTAATGTCATGGAAGGAATGTTGAATTAAAAATCTCTGTGCCTTACTTTCCTCATTTGTAACTTTAGTGTCTCAAATTAAAGAGTCCCTGAGTTATTCTGGTTGGTGCTAAGTTGGAAGCAGGGACAAAAATTAGGGAAGCTGTCCATAATTGATTAAACCCTGGCCATTTGGGGCTGATTATTCTAGGGGCTATTTTTTGGCTGCCCTGCAATGTTACTGGAGATAGCAGTCTACTCTCCAACAAGTCTGACTTAGAGATAGCGACTGGCCTCCAGGACCGATCCCTGCTGATAAGGAGTTGACTTCCTGGGCTGGGGACTGCTGATTGTGGGTCAGAGTTCTGTCTTTATGTATTGTCTGGCCCATTGTCCATTTATATATCCAGTCTCTCACTGCCAGTGACTGTTGGGTAAAATTCTCAACTCAGCTCATCTCAGAATTCTCCAAGTCAAAAGAGTGTGTCCAGCATCGTGGTTTGTGCTTTTGGGAAGGATGACAGTTGATAAAACCGTGGTTCTTTCCAGAATCCTTTTCTTGTAGTTTACCTGTGTGAAAAAGCTCTTGTCCAATGCAACAGTTAGCCCTTTCTGATTATGGAAAAGTGGCCTTTTTAACCTTACGAGAGCTGTGAATTCCCTGAAGCATAAAGGACATTTTGGTGCTGTGGTTTCAGAACTCTTGGGCACCCACTTTCGCTCCTGTGGGAACTGGAGGTGCCATCACAGAACACTTAACTGTATCTCAGCTATTTCTCAGGATGTGAGTTAGGATTGGACTAGTTTTATAACATTTCTCAGCAACTTTAGAACAATTCTCAAGATCTCTATTTATTTTATTTTACTTTTTAATAAAAAGGAAAGAAACCCATGTCCAAAGGTCCACACTCTCTCTGGGCAGTGGCTTAGTTTTATACATTCTGTTAATAAGTTGTTTTTTTTTTCTTTTGGTCATTTTTCAGTGGCCTTTAGACAAAGACAAATTTGTGACGTTGACCGTAAATGGCTGTCAAAGCCTTCAGTACTTACTCTCTGGTCCTTAAGAGAAGGTGTTTGCCAAGTCCTGTCTTGGTCCATTAGTGGAGAGTGTTTGCCAGGTTTAGATGTAGGGCCCTCCTCATTCCCAGGGCAGTGGGGGAGCGCCTGCTGTCTCGACAACATCCTCCACAGGGGCGGAAATACCAGTCCTACCTGCCGGGCTGGACAAGGCTGAAAAGCAGGGGAAGGGACTCTCGGAGCAGCTGACGCGCTGGCTTCCGGGAACCGTAGGCCTGAGCGTTCTGCTTTGTTTTGAAACCACTGTGCCTCCTCTCATGTGACTGCCACCCAGGCTGGTCCTGCTGCTTTCTCCAGTTCAGTCCCTGCTGTGGCTTCAAGGTGTCCTCACCTCAGAACCCAGTCCTTCTGAGTCTAGCTTTCAGATTGGGTTTCCTTACCTTTTTCACCAAACACTCTGAGTTTTCCCTGTGGGAAAATGATGTAGGGCAATCATCAGACAAGTGGGGACAATGTATAATGACATCCTCAAAAATGCATTATGGTAAGTGAAAAATTTGAATACAAATACTTATAACCAGCCTATCCTTAACTAGTTAAAACATGAACAGACAGCAAAACATGCATCGAAACAAGGCATCAGAAAGGAAATATCCTTAAGTAATTGGTTGCCACAAGGAAGTCTGGGTTATGCTATTCCTCTTTAAGTTTATCTATACTTCGAAATTTTCTTACTAAAAGCAAGCGTAGTTTTAAAATCAGACAAAAGACATAGTTTGACCTTACACTACTTTGATGTGTGTAGTCAGAAGAAACACTTACACACTGGCACTCAGATGTCTTTTTGGGAGCAGATGAAAAGCAAATTTCTAAACATGTAATTTGGGTCAAATTGTCACAGTTACCAGCAACTGGCAGAAAATCAAGAAAAATGGATATTAGAGAGCCTTGAATTATTCTGGTAACAACTTCCATTCTAAGAATTATAGTTGTCCTAACACTTAATATATTTAATTTTCAAAACATAAAAGTCTAAGTAGAAATAAAAGCCCTGGATGTATTTGAAACTCGCTGATGCCTTCTTTTTCGCATAGAACAAATCCATTGCCTCTCATATTTATTTTTATTGCCTCTATAAATCGATTGGGGACAATAAAAACCCAGAAGCCTGAATATCAGGAAGGAAGAGAGACTTGGTCACAACTTGTTGGGAACTCTCTGAAATACATATTTATTCTGAGCCACAAAAGTGCTGAGTGTCAGCATCTTTTTCTCTCCAATAAAGGACACCAGGTCTTCTCTAGCAGGCGGCCAATGTGTCAGCGGTAGGCAGGCCCGCGGTTTCTCAGGTCATTGTCACTACCTGACTTTCACAGTTCTCGTTGTTGATGTTATTTGTTCCTCCTTCCTCCCCGGGCTATCCTGAGATGTGTGAGCAATCAAAGCTCATCATTCTCAACTTGCCGTCTAAATTTCTGCCCCCACCCTATCTTCCTCCCTTCCTCTGTGTCAGAGGGGCTCCCACAGCACCCTGGGCCTCTCTCTGCCACCACCCTGTCGCCCTGTCCTGTCCTCGCCCACGTGCCACCTGGCTTCCCCAGTGGACCAGCAGCCGGTAAAGCTCTCTGAGTGCAGGCGTCTTGTCTTCTTCCTCTTTAAATTCTGAGCAGCCAACCTGGAGCCTGGAACGTAGACTTTAATAATTTTTTTAAGTAAATAAGTTAAGTGAAACCAAATTAAGTAATCATATAGAGTACTTACTCCATTTCGAGCACTTTGCCTATGTTAATTCATGTGATCTTCATAGAAAATAACCAGGCAGCACTCTTCTTGTCTTCACTCGCATGGAAATGAGATGGGGGCACGGTGGCGATGGCAGGCTTTCTGGCTTTAGAGCAGAGGCTGGTGCAAGCAGGGTTTCTCCTCACACCTTCCCCCCTGACACACTGGGGTGATGATGGTACAAAGGTTCCCATGAACGCCTTGTACTGCAACCGGGGTGAGAGAGGGTGGTGCTGGAGCACAGGTACGAGTCCAGTAGAGACCTTACCTCTGCCCACCTCGTGGAGACTACCCCTCATTTCTCAGCCTGTTAGTCCTATGGGTGTCTGGCATTCATCTAGACCCTTGGGGCCCAGTCCAGGTTGGTCCACCCTCACAGCATGGGATCAGGCCCATAGCAACAGGCTGCTGGCCTTGGGGCCTTCCTCAGGCATTTGTTATGAACCCTATTGCTTCTTCTGTGTTCTGACCTCTCTCTTTCCCATTGGTTCCTATGTCTCCTTGACTACCCTCTGCTGTCTTGGCTTTGTTTTAAGCTCTCTCTCCTCCAGCTCTTTTGATCTTACAGCTGCCTTGGCTTCCCTGGCTGAGCCTGATTGCACCCAGTCAGCACTCACCGTGGACCTTTCTAGCCCCAGCAGCTTCTGGCCAAAATCCTGCCTGACAAAACTCCAGCTCTAGTCCCAGCCCCCAGTGCTGACCTGGCCGTAAAGACAGGGAGGGAATTCCCCAGCGCTCCCACACAGCTAAACAGATCAGTGGTGTGGTGGGCTGCACCCCTCTAGCTCCACAGTGGGGGTGAGTGGGAGTGACTGTGGGCTTTTCTTACCGATCTTGGGCTTATCTCTCCAGCCTCACTGTCAGCACTCCTCGTGTGGCCCCCCCCCCCCCCAGACTCCCATTCACCCTTGTCTTAGGGCTTTTGCCCACCCAATTAATTCCCACTGCCCAAGAGACTTCTCACGCCCAGCTCACCCTGTGGGCCTCAATTTTGATGTCCCTTCCCCTGAGAAGCCCTCACTGCCTACAGCCCCCTCCCTGCCCTGGATCACAGAAGTGCCTTTTCTTTTTTCTCCGTTGTCACCCAGTACATCTCTGTCATCATCATCGCAGCTGACAAAGGAGGGCTTCATCCGTGCAGGCTCAGTTTGAAGGACTTGACAAGAATAAACTCAACTGTGCCTCCACAGTAACCTTGAGACAGGTACCATTTTAATCTCTATTTTGCAGATGATGATATCTGCCTTGGGGAAGATAAGTAGCCTGTCTAGGGCTGCACGGGTAATTAGGTGTGGTCAGGTGCTGAGCCAGAGGTGTCTGCAGCCACAGGCTTTCGGCTGCGTCTGGTGGGCGGCATTTCTCACACTGTTTGCACTGTCTGCTTCCTCCTCTGTTTGTTCGCCACTGTGTCTTGGCATGCAGTGCAACTCCTGGAAAAAATTAAGCTCAATTAATACTTTTCATGGGACAAATGCCTGAATTATACTTATATGTTACATTTCACAGATTCAAATAATCCATTCTTGATTTGGTGAGATCAAGTCCGACTGAGAAGAAAGGACAGCCAGTCAACTGCTGTGTTGTCTTCGGATTCCCAGGTGATTTCTGTGTTAACCAGTCTCATTCAACATGAACAATTTGAGCTGAAAGTGTTGTGTCCAGGTCCATGCATTTTGTACAGTTGGAGATTGGGGCCAGAATGTTTAAGTGACTCATCCAAGGTCACACATGGAGCCAATGACAAATAGGATGCCATGTCGGCTGCTTGCCAGTCCTGTGTCCTTTCTTTACACCTGGCCAAACAGAAACTACAGTCACATGAGGGCGTGCAATTAAAACAAACGCCAAGTTTGCAACTGGTTTGATTAGGACTTCAAACAGCATGAAGGGGCTCTGGCTTCAGTGCTTCCTGGGGCTGCGATCAGCCCACAGTAAACACAGGGAGCTGACAGGGAGGCGTATTTGTTCCAGGAAGGGCCAGACTCTGCAAAGGTCCTAGGAATGTTTTGCTTACAGCTCGTCCTTCATTGCTGTGTGACTTTGGGTGCATTGGTTTGATTCTCTGGTCTCCAGTCTCCTCCTCTATTATATAGCCTGAATGTTTATGTCCCCTCAAAATTCATATGTTGAAGCCCTAACCCCCCAATGTGACGGTGTTTGCAGGTGGACTTTTGGTAGGTAATTAGGCTTAGATGAGGTCATAAAGGTGGAGCCCTCAAAACGGGATTGGTGTTCTTATAAGGAAGGAAAGGAAAAGAGAGTAGAGTTCTCTCTCTCTCTCTCTCTCTCTCTCTCTCTCTCTCTCTTTCTCTCTCTCCAACATGTGAGCAAGGACACAATGAGAAGGCAGCCATCTATAAACCAGGAAGAAGGCTTTTACCAGGAGCCAAATCTGCCACCGTGATCTTGGGTTTTCCCTCCATCAGAAATATGAGAGTGAATGCCTGTTGTTCAAGCCACAAGTCTATGGTATTTTGTTAAAAGAGCCTGAGCTGATTAAGACACAGGGCTTTATAAGCTTGATCTTGAAGGCTCCTTGTGGCTCTGCAATTCTCACATTCTCACTCAAGGTCGCCTCTGTATCGGCGGCATTCATTCCTGCCACTTTGCTGTCCCAGCCATTCCTCCTTGCTGGTATGTTTTCTCTGACTCCTGGTCATTAATCAAAATCTTCTGCTAATTTAGAGGTTGATCACCAGTCTCAGCTCACAGGGATAAAGGAAAGGCAGTGCCTTGGAGTCACATTCAGATACATCTTTTTATTTTTATGTAACCTTTCCTCCATCTCCAAAATGGAGTTAATAATACTTATAGGGTAAGAGTTGTGATCATTAAATGGAATTAAGCATGTTGAGTACTTACGTAAATCGAAGCTGGCAACATTCTTCTACAAAGAACAGACAGTAAATAATCCAGGCCTGCAGGACTTCTGGTCTTTCAGTATTGCCATTGTGGGGTGAACATGGCCATGGACAATATGCAAACAAATAGGTGTGGCTGTGCTCCAATAAAACTTTATTTATAAAAATAGTTGGCAGACTGGATTTTCACACCCCTCCCCCGCCATCTGCAGCATGGTGCTTTACTGTCCCGTGTAGTAGATATGGTTCTCATTATTATTACTTTTTAATTTAAGCACGCTTCAGTCTGTTTTGTATTGTCTGTCTTTCCATGGACTCCCCTTCCCTCCCTGTCTCACGTTTTCTTTCCCACATCATGGGCACCTTAACGGCAGGAATGCAGATGTTTCATTGATGTCCCTTCACCCAGAGCTCCAAGCAGCAGCACTACTAGATACGTCCTAAGTGTTTAGTGAAATGAAAGAAAAAGGAGTCCTCCCTCTTTGCAAGCATAGGGCCCAGTGTCTGAAGGCCCCCAAATGCAGTGGTATGGGCTTGGTGCCAGAGGAGAAGAAAGCCTTTCTCAGGACCCAGGCAGCCTGCAGACTGGGCGGGGCTCTGCCTCATAAAGAGATGCTGTGCTTTGACATTAGTGAAAAGCCCCAGCTGGCACACTGGGGAGGTGGCCAGCGGCGGTGGCGGGAGCTGGTGTGTGGGTCCGCTGCAGAGGTGCCCTCATCCTGCCAGCCACACAGCGGGGCTGCTGATAGGAAGGCTGTTGTTCCTTGTCCATTGTGTGGAGCTCAGGGTGTTTGGGGCTATGGGCAGGGTTGGGAGCAGCCACTCATTTCCCAGAGCTCAGCTCAATGGAAACAGAAAGATAAAGGGCCAGGAGAGAAGGAAGAAAGTGCCCTCCATGCTAATGTGCCAGCTCGGAAATTGAAGTGACCTGCCAGGCAAGCATTCTCAGGGCGAGGATGACATTTGCTGCAAGTCGTTCTGAGCTGGGAATGGGAACTGGGCTTTTAGAGGTTGGTAATTGGAATGCACCGAGATTCAGTAATAACCCATCTGGCAATGATTCTGCTAATCTCAGTATCCTGGCCAGGGGCCAGGCAGAAACAAAATCATGTTCTCTTCTCTTAATCCCCAGTGTAGTTCCAACTGGACTCGGCCAGTCCCCAGCCCTGCAGGATTTGCCAGTGTTATTCTGCTTGGCTCAACAGGTCAAGAAAGCCCCTAGAAATGCCACTAGCTGCCCGAGGGCCTCAGTATGGCCAGACATCAGACGGGGCCAGGGATGACAGTGGGGTGATGGAAGACCCAGACCTGGGTTGAATCCTGGCCCCACACAGGAAGGTAAAGAACTTCACCCTCCTTCATTTGAGAGATGGTCTCCGGGGACCAACTTTCTGGATTCACCTTTCAGCTCTGTTATTTACCACCTCTGCGATTTGGGCACGTCACTAAATGTTTTATGCCTCAGTTTCCTTGTGTGCAAAACAGAAACAATACTGTGACTTCTCAAATTGTTGTTATGAGCATCAAAGGAGCAAATTAGTACACACACAGACACATGTTAGAAGAGAACATTGCCCGTAGTGGACATTTGTTTGGGTTTAAGATTTGGGTTATTGCTTCCTTACCGTAAGAGGGGATAAAGACGCGTATTTCCTAGGGTTGTCATAAGGATGAGAAGATATCAGGAATATAAAGTCCCGGTTCCCGGTGCATGGTCGGTCCTCAGTGAATGTTGACAGCTTTGTGGGTCCCTTCACTGCAGACTTGATTATGCCTGCAGAGCCAATTTCCAAATAAGGTCACATTCTCATGTACCACGGGATAGGACTTGGGCATATCTTTTGGGGGACACAAAATGCAACCTTATAACACTGGGCCAGGCCTTTCCGGGAGCAAGGATGCAGACATGAAGGAGGCATGGCTCTGTTTTTGAACCGGTCCTGCTCTGAGGAGCCGACAGGATGACTCAGAAAAACAAGCAGATAAAGAGAACACAACGCGATCAGCACCCAAGTAGTTGCATTTGCAAAACGAATTTTCTTCCAACCGTCTGTGTGGTTCCCCTGATTTTCACATTTAAGTTTTTTAATTTTTCTTTCATCATTTATTGATTTTTGAGGTTGGTTACACTATAGTGATCTGAAGTTATGATTCAAGAATGGTGGCAATTGCCACTTCTCTGTGAGGATGGCTCCTCTGGGCCTCTGTTCCCTCATGTGAAAGAGTCGATTGGGCATATTATTGCTTCTTAACTTCAGTGACACACTAATCAGTTGGGAAGACTTCAAAAACCACTGCTGACAGCTGGGGCCACCCTCAGGGATTTTGCTTTTGTTGTTCAGGATTGGGGCCCAAACATCAGTATTTTTAAAAAACGTTCCTAGATTATGCTAGTATGCAGCCAGGCCAAAGACTATAGGCCCTCAACGTCACTGGGTCCACCTGCTCTGCCAGCCTTGGGTTCTAGTCAGTTATGCATTTTCTTCCCAGGTTAAAGGTGCTCTTGTGTCTGTCAGAGCTGAGTTTAAGCAGGACCTTGGAGGGATTCTCTCCCCGATCTGTTTGCCCAATGTTGCTCTTTCCAGCACTGTAACACCCAGAGGGTAGGCCCTGAGAGCTTTGCCCCCAAAAGGTGTCTCCAATAAAATGCCTGGGCTGGGGGAACTGCCAGCAGGCATAGAGAACAGATACAAAGATACCAGCAATTTCTGTGAGTTAAGCCATGCAGTCCATGGTAGTTTGTTAGAGTAGTGCAAACCAACTAATACAATGGGATACACTTGGAACAAGTGTATGATAAGGGGTACACTTGGAACATATCAGAATGGTATGTGAGGCCTATTCCCTTCTAATTTCCATCTACCTGGCAGGTCACCCATAGTCCTTTGCTTTACCCACTCATAATGGGGTTTCCTGGCCCACCCTGCTCTTTGGGACACATGTCCTTCACTCTGCTGGGAATAGCTGGCTGTGCTCTTTAATCCATCATTGCTCCCTTTAGTACCACAGCTAAAATTCCATTTTGTGTTCCTGTAGTACCTGAGACAAGGCTGTCTCAACACAATACAATGTATTATGGTGATTCCTCATGCTCTCTCCTCCCCTCAGTTGACTGTCTCATTATCTTTGTAGTGTCCATGGAACTCAGCATGGATCCTGGTACCTTGTAGATTTTGCAAAAATGTGTGTTGAATGGACTAATCAATGAATGAATTATGAATGAAGTGAGGCCTCCCGTTGCTCTTAGAATCAGCCCCAAGTTCCCTCGCATGGCCTACTCAACCTTTCCAGCCTCTTCCAATGCCGCCTCTCCAGGGCACCAGCCACGGGAGCTGCCTGTCATTCCATGCTGCCTCCTGTCTTGAAGACTTCATGCGTCCAATCTCCTCTGCCTGGAATGTGACCCTGCTCTAACCAGTCTTAAACCAGAGAGTTACTACCTGTACTTCAACTAGTAGCTAAAGGGCTCCTTAGGGAAGGCTTTCTTGACATCTTGTCTTTCAGAAAAGGATTGCTTCCTCTGACCTTTGTTTACACAGCACATTTCTGTTTCCTTTTGAGCACTTAATCCTGTGTGCTATGGCATATTTGTGTGATTACAGAACAGCAGTTGGGCCGACTGACTAGGCAATGAGGTCCCTGAGAGCAGGGAGATTTTGTTCGCTTGCTCGTATGTTTTTTTTTTTTTTTTTTTTTTGAGCAATGTCTCCCTGGGATGCAGAACAGTGCCCAGCAGGGAGCAGAGTAAGCAGGCGTTCTTAATCGGACCAGGAGACGGTGGATAACTGAGTGCTAAGTAAGTTGCAAGATACAAATCAGACTCTATTTTTGCCGTGTTTTCCCTCCACGTCATTTCATTCACATGAAGTTGTCTAATAATGGTCAGAACAAATCAGACTTTATGTCTCAGAGGCTTCACCCTTGCTTCCCTTGGTTTCTGTCCATGCTTGAACAAAGGCTACAGTGTTCAGGGTGCCAAGGAGCAGGTTTAAAGGTGAAGACTGATCCAAAGCCCTCAGAACTAATGGAGGAGGGGCCCGAAGAAGCTCTGCTATCAGGAAGAGTTTCAGGAGCTAGAACTTGTGCTTTGCCTTGAGGGGAGGGCAGAGTTGGACTTTAGAAAGGGAGGTGTTAGGGAAGAGCAGGTTTGATTCCTAGGAGAATTTGAATTCATCATTGCTTCAAAGTCAAGATTTGTGCTTCTGGAATCTGACTTCTTGGGTTCAAATCCTGGCATCATCCCTCATCGACAGAGTGACTCCAGGCAAACTCTTCGGCCTCTCCGGGCCTCAGTGTTTTCACCTAATGAAACTGAAGTTAGGAATAGACCTGACCTGATAGAACTGTGATGAGAACTAATTGGGTTAAAAAATATAATGGGTTCAAACTAGTACCTGGCACACAGGATGTATCTAGGAAAAGTTATTAGACGTTACTGTGAGCCACTTTTGGTGTTTTTACTCCATGTAGAGAAACATCCATGACTGCATTCCTCTGACCTCCTTCCCAGAGAAGAGTAACCCACTTCATCTGAGAGGTCGGAAGGAGAGACTGGCCATGCAGAGAAGCCCCTCTTCCTCTTGGGGGCTGTCTGGTAGGCCCGCGTTCAACACAGCTCTTCCAGAGTCAAATGCACTCTGGCTCAGAGCGGCATGGCCGGGCGGGTCTAAGATTCAGTTGTAGGGGGTCCAAATACCACTGGTTATAACTACATTCTCTAATATTAGTTGAAGGGTAATCAAACTTTGGTCCCATCTCCCTGCCTTCTCTCTTTTATTTCTCTGTTGATTTGGAACTTAGACAGGAAAGCAGATTGTTATCATTAAAGACCCCCAACAGGACTATGTTTAAATTGAGTAGAAAAGCACCAGAGAATGAATGGCAGGGGCCTGTGAGAACCAAAACAAAAGTCAGTGTGCTTTGGGACAATCAGTGAGAACAGAACACCAGTGTTCCTGCTTGTATCTTCAGTAAACTCAGGGCACTTGAGTCTCATTTTCTTGATGGGAAAATTCTCCCAGAACTTTTACCACCACCAGGTACAATACACAGAACATGTTCCCTTCGAATCACATGTTTTCTCTAATCAGTTCTTGAGGCAACTTTTCATAATTGGGGAGTAGTAGAGGGAGTGTATTTCAAATTTTGGCACTACAGGTCTTGGATGTTTGATTCTCATCAAGGTTTTTAATCTTTGTGGCCCCCAGCTTTCTCATCTGCAAGATGGGAACAATGCTATCTACTGTTTTCAAGGTTCTTATGAGGTTAAGAAGCAGAAAACACACACGGACAACACAGTGCACAGAGCCTTAGGCATAACAGTTCTTCAACGAAGTCAGTTTTCTTCTCAGGAAAAAGGAGAATAGACTGAACACCCTAGACTGCTCTGTTTGAAAGCGAATCTTGTGAGGGAACCGTTTCTTCCCTGTGTTTATGTGCAAAACAAGAATATAAAAAGGCCTCTGGTTTTAAAGTGAAGTAAGTGCAGAGAACCTTCATCTTTCAGCTCAGACCTAGTGTGCTGAAGTCTGCCTGGAGCAAAATTTCATGGCTGAGCTACAACCCTAGAAAATAACATTCTAAGTTTGAAGTTCCACTGTGACCTTCACATTCCAGCGCTATTTTAAAGGAACATTTTAAATCTACCATGAAGTGGCATTTATGAGTTGGATGAAGTTCTTGTGGAAGGAGAAAATAGGCAGGTAGCAATACAGGTAGCTGTATTGTTTTAACAGCTTCTCATCTGGTGAAAACCAGAAATGATGTCTGGTGGAGAACGTAGTGGGGACATTCCTGAGGTCCCCACTGTATGGTGGTCCCTGCAGGTAGAGGTGCTGCACAAACACCAGGGCGCTCTATCCTGAGAGACGTGTGCCCAATGGGAGGCCTCCAGGAAGGTCTGCTTTTCTCCAGCATTCTAGGTAGCAGGGGCTGTGGTCTGACCTAGCTCATCCAGTAGTCACTCAAAGTGCAGAGTCTGAGGCTTGTGGGTTTTTTGTGGGCTGAAAATGAAATGTCAGATAGCTGGGGTGGGGAGGGGGGAAGGCAACTCCAAAGGGGGAAAGGAAAACTGCAAAGTCAAAAATGAATAAACACAAAGTTCAATGTTTGTGAAATTTCACATGTCCGCTGGTCTGCTGTAACTCAACATACACATATGCAATATATGTGTGTAATATGTATATATACTATGTTTTTTATATTTTTAAACATAACATATATATATAGCTTAAACCACAAAGGAAAAAAATCATTAATTTATACCAAAACCAATTCAGAATTAGTTTTATAGTACTTAGCATTTTGTTAAGTAAAACAAGACACCTACCATAGGATGTGGTTATACTTTATCTTAATAAAGCATGCAGGGGCCTCTGAAAACAACCGTGGCCGGACCCTCCAAAGGTTCAAAGTCGGCCTTTGCTGCAGGAGCCCCAGGATGATGCCTCCCTCCCCCAGAGAAGGGTTCCAGAAAAGGTCAGATCAGAATTGCATGATGAGAACAAAGTAAACGTGGTGACATGTCACAAATTTCACAACCGAGGAGAGTTCTGAAACCACGGCATCAAGTTTATCCATGTGGGTCAGGCACTTCTGACTTGACAGAAAGCAGCCCAGTGCTTCACGCCCCAGGTCAATCAGACCAACTCTTGGGTTGGTAGTAAGCAGACCTGGGTAAATGTGGGGCCCTTTAATCAGCTTTCCACTTTCCTGTGATTCTCTTTTGCAGGGGAGCTAGTTCCCTGGGACTCACCTGAGACCAGAACATATGAGGGAGAAAGCAGGCAGTACAGAATGAACCACAATGCACGCTCACTGGAGCAGATGGCCTGGCTGGGTCTCTAGAGATGCCGAGGGAGGCTGCTTTTGGGCGATGCTTTTTCTTGATTGTTCCTTGACCTTTCACCTGGCTCTGGCAGGAAACAGATTGGGGTTGGCACAGGGTGTCACAGTCCCTGTTTTTGCTTTCCTTGAGAGTCAGGGTGATCTTGACACGTCAAGTTCGTCTGGGTAGGAGTTTAGAAGGTTTGTTTTTAATCTGAAAGTTCAGAGGAATCGCAGCGTCACCCCTGGAGACAGTAGTTCTGTGCAGGGTGGCAGACACCGTCTCTTCTTCCACTGGTTTGAGTCGATCCCTCTAAATGTGGGTTATCTTCACCAGCTGAAACTGGGCCTGGGCATCCGGGAATGAGGCCGAAAGTTTAATCTTTACATGGCTCGATTATGAACCTGATTTAACAGTAAATATCATTATTATTATTTTTTCATGTGTTCTCATTTACTTATCCATCCTTTCTTTCATATAATAAACTGAAGAAATAGTTTCTGCGGAGTGTTTACTGTGTGTTGCTTCCTTTGCTAGGCCGATCCTGTTATGTTTCTATCCTTTAATCTCTCCTCGTTCCTGTAAAGCAGGTCCTATTGGCCCATTTTAGAGCCGAGGAAACTGAAGCTCAGAGAAGGTCAAGGAACAGCCCAAAGTTACAAAATTGTGAGTAGCAGAGCTGAGATTCAAAACCACGTTTATTTCATTCCTAAGTCTTTCTTCTTTTTTATAGTATGGAGTATTGCTTTTGCATATTTGTGTTGTTTCGCCTCTGTTCCCTGGCATAAAGTTCACACAGGTTATGTCCTAAGAAGAGGTTAGGTTTCACTGTAGGTGCTGGGAATACAGAGAGACCTGTGCCTTCGGGCAGGCGCTTGAGTTCCAGGAACTGGCACTGCTGGGGGTCTACAGGGGAACAACCCGCCTGCCCGAGGGCTTGGGGGAAACCACAGGAGGGAGTGACAGGTTTGGATGAGGGACTTGGGAGGCCTTCATGGTAGAAGTGTCATTTTTAATTGTACCTTCAAGGAAAGACAAGATTCTGCTAAGCAGAGATGAGCTGGTCAGGACCTTCTGGTAAGAGGGCTCAGGAGGAGCAGGGCCAGGAGGCTTCAGGGTGTTACCCATGTGGGGACTTGGAGCTTTTCAGGAGCAAGGATTTTGAATAGACCTTATGGCAGGGGGGCTGTAGGGGGGTACTCACAGCCTTCTGTGAGGGCATGAGGGGAGGGAGAGATGTGCTCAGAACCCGTCAGCCTCACCAGACACCTGTGCAAAGTATTCTGAGCCATGGGTTACAACAGGATCAACGGTGAGAGTGTGGCCAGCCTTCTGGGCTCTGTCTCTCTGATGGGAAATAATTCAAAAAGTGTCTTTTATGGACAACCAGAAAAGCCACTGTTGTGTGTACCTCAGGGTCGGGCTTTGCCATGGGATCAAGCCTCATTTGCTCCGAGCTTCTGACCAGTCTGCCCCTTGTGTGGGGTTTGTGGTTTCTCACAATTCCTCAGTGCCAGCCCCTGCCTGGGTCCTGGGCTCCACTCAGGAACAAGGCAGACAACTTGCTTGCATTATGCAGAGGCATTCTGACAAAATAAAAAGATCAGCACACAAAGAAGAAATTTGGGTTGGTAGAAAGTGCTAGGAAGAAAACGAAACATGAGGGTGCGTCAGAGAATGAAGAGGGGTGGGCTCTTCAAGGAAAGCTGCCTTGCCTGACAGACGTTCCAGAGAACATGGCGGTGTCAATGCATGTGTGTAATTTCACTTGCTAATGCAGGCGCTCCGTGTCAACTTCAACATTTCCAAAGTGTGTAGGGCAAAAGGGAGCCTTCCTTTTACTCCTGTTTTCCAGCCTCACGTTTTCCTTTCCAGAAACAGAAACTAAATTAGTTCCTCTGTATTTTTGCAGAGCTCTTCTGGGCATGGGCAAGTCTGTGTGTGTGTGTGTGTGTGTGTGTGTGTGTAACACCAATAATGCATCCTAGATACACTGCCGGACATGTCGTTTTCACTTTCCAATATACCTTGGGGACTTTAATATCAGTCATAGAGCTGATATTTTTAGCTGGTTTCACAATATTCCATTGTATCAAGATACAGGTCCCAATACTTACGTCTACTTCCCAAATCACCTAAGCCTCAAAAACTTAGTTTATCCCAAAGGTTGGCACCCAAACTTTTCTGGCAGCGAAACTAACTTGAATTGATACAAAAGTATTTGCTATAGTTTCCGGTTATCCTGCTTAGTTTTCACAACGTTTGCTTCAGAAGTGCGAATGTAAGTTGACTACAGGTGTTAATCAGGGCTGCTGGACGTGGAGAACATATTGCACATGACCATATTATTTTACTAAAATAAAAAAGAAAAATCTGCTTTCTAAATCAAAACTGGGCCCAAGTGTTGCGGATAACAGACTGGGACTTTACTGTGCTTTATTTCACCTGCCCTGTATTGATGGACATTTTAATTGCTTGCAACATTTGTTCTTATAAACAATGCTGACACATGCATGATTCTGCACCTGTGTGGGTTATCTCCACGGTGAATTCTTCAAAGAGGAATTCCATGCATGTAAGTGTTTGGATTTTTAAACTTTAAAAAAAAGGATTTTATTTATTTATTTTCAGAGAGAGGGAAGGGAAGGAGAAACAGAGGGAGGGAAATATCAATGTGTGGTTGCTTTTCACATGCCCCCCTACTGAAGACTTGGTCTGCAACCCAGGCATATGCCCTGGACTGCGAATCGAACCAGTGACCCTTTGGTTCACAGGCCTGTGCTCAATCCACTGAGCTACACCAGCCAGGGCTGGATTTTTATACTTTTGCTCAGTTTTTACCAAACTCCTCGCGTGCTCTCACCAACATTGTTTAGTGACAGCATCGGTTTTCTCTGTCTGTCTGCTTTTCATGCCTGCAGAGCACCTTCCACTCCCGGCCATTCGGTGCTTCATTACCTGGAACTCTCCATCAGCCGAGGCTGCCTGTTCCTGATTTGATGACACTTGCTGACAATGAAAACCACAAGGGTTTAATGATAAGCGAGGAGCAAACGGTGCCGAGCCTTGTTTGAATATCAAGTGCATGTGGCCACAGCCTCATTCCCAGAAGACAGGCAACCCAGGCACACTAGATGAGGTTTAATGATGAAATTACGTGACTGACCTTTTAACCAATATGCCAAATACTAGAGTGTGATAACGTTGCTGGTTACCTCGATTTTCTGAGATGAAATGATTGTGCCATTTATTGTTTTAGCAACCATAAGAGTACCTTTGGTGAACTGGGATTATTAAATCAGATCACGAGTTCATGGCTGTCTAGACAACGAAGCTACTGTAGAAGGAACATATTGTCAGGAAAGAACCTGGGTTTAAATCCTGCCTCTGCTGCCTAGTAGCTGTGTGAGTTAAGGCAAATCACTAGACTGTTCAGAGATTTGGTTCTCTCACCTGTTTATTTAGAGTAATAATGCCCACATTGCATTACTGTGATTATTATTATTAGGATAAGTAAGAAGAGTGGCTATAAGATACCAGATGTGTAGTAGGTCCTCATTAGATGGCTGGTTTTAGTTTTGAAATCCTAAGCCATGAGGCTTTTAGCTGCCTGTTAATATTTCAAGTCTCACAATAAAACAGATAGCCTACTACATCAGATCTGTTGGAAAGACCGATTAGAACTTGCTTTGGAATGAATGAGTGAGTCTGGAGGAGAGGAAACACTGGGCGGGCGAGGGGTGCTGCATGGCTGCCAGGGGCCCTGATCATCGCGGAGACAGACATTGAGTGACTTAGTCTGAAAGTGAGCAGGCCGTGGTAGGGCCGTCAGCATGGGTGTGCCTGAACTCAGGACAAGGGCTGGGTGCAGTCTCCGAGAGAAACAGAACCAAAGGGCCCTTTGTCAGGCAAGCCCCCTGGTGGTCTTAGTTATTTTGAAATGTGAGGATACTTACCCTTGCCCTGCTACCACCCACTATTTCTACCCATGAGCTCTCAGTGAATGAATATAAAACAGGGATTATCCTCCCAACTAACACATTTTTCATGATGTTAGGCATCAACACTAAATTCATATGACATAACCGGAAGCCTCACTTTCACCCTCAAGTCCTGAGTCACAGAAACAAGTCTATGTTTCTTGAGCACGTAAACCGATTCTTTGCCCTGGAACTGAAGGGAAATAGTACCAGGGATGTCTTCTTTAACCAGCTTTAGTGCACTGGCTAAGCAGGTGCTCAGGGGAGCCAAGCTAACGAGAGTCACATCTCACCTCTGCCACCGACCAGCGGTGTGGCTTTGGACAAGTGACAGAAAGTCTCGGTCCCCCACTTTGCTGCTCTGTAATTGTACAGAGTGTGATAGCATTACTAAAATCAGCCTCAGGGGTGGTTATTAGGATTAACAAAATAAAAACAGAACAAAACAAAGCATGCAATGAATTCAGAACAGTGCCTAGCACACGATAAGCACTGAGCAAATGTTAGATGATACTATTCATCCCCCAGTCATTATTCATGATGGGGGACAGAGACTACATCAAGTAGTCACCTTGAAGAATGTAACAGGGCAGCTTGGGTGGGTCTGTGAGGATCGGGAGACAGGTCTCGGAGACAGAATGATAAGGGAGGGGTGGGGAGAGTGTTCTAGGCTGAGGGAATAGTGCGTGCGCGCCAAAGTCCTGTGGCTGAAGTCAAAGGGCGTGCTGGAGAAGAGCTGGCATAGCTCCAGTGCAGAGGGAAGGGAAGCAGCAGATGTGGTGACTGTCCCCCTTGTACTGGTGAAAACACAACCTACGGCTAGGCTAGGCGTGGCTTGCCCACATCACCACGCGTGAGGGAGTGGGGAGCGCTGCCTGCAGGGTATGATCAGCTCCCGGCTCTCTCACACCGACTCTCCTCTGTCCACGGTAAACTTGTTGCAGGGAGGAAAAGCAGCTGTCGGGTGCTGTGGGTTAGTGTGCGGTTCAGCGGGGAGCAAGCGCATGGGTGGGCTGTCTCATAATATCAGCATGGCACCCAACATGTGGAGCAGGAGCCAAACAGAGCCACCCCACCCACCTACCGCCCTCACACAACCAACGCCCAACCAAGCCTTCTGAATGCATGGCACTTACATTTATGTTTGCAATTTCCTTTTCCCTTTTTCTCAGATAACTTTTTAACTGGTTAGATTTTTTTTTCCAAAACTGTGAAGACAACTGTACCTACTAGAAAAAACAGGCTGTGTGTTGAAAAAGCAAACACACCTGTACACAGGAGTCTTTCATCACCTATCACTACTTTGCTTTGTAACTTGGAGAGAGTCTCTAATTGCTGCCCTCCCAACCCCACCAGGCCAGTGGTGCTTCAGGGACCTTAAGAGATGGCTGTGAGAATCTGACACGGCTGTGGCCCTTCCCTCCTCTCCACCATGCACAAAGGCACACATCCTTACATACGTTTTTCTGAGGCTGCATGTCCCAGCAAGTCTGCCCCTGGATCCCTTCTCCATTCTCAGTGTTCTTCCAGGCTCTCTCCACCTTAGTTCTTGATTTCTATATTGAATATCAGTCCTACTTTAGGCACTTCAACATGACCAGTAACTGTGCAAAGAGTAGTGGTCTGAGGATAGAAATCTTGCATGCATAGCTTGCCTGTGCCACTTAGTGGCTCTGTGATCTTGGGTACATTTCCTGTTCTTTCTGAGCATCGGTTTCATCTCTGGGATTCTACCTATTGCTCATATCTTTTTGTAAGGATTAATGAGTTCAAGCACTCCAGTGTCTGATATGTGGATGAGAGTTGCAATTATTAATGACTGCCTCTGCGTCTCACATCCACTGTCCATAGACTGAGGATGTCAGATGAGATGACTGCTAGTGCTTTCCAGGTCACAGGTTTTCTGATTCTCGGCCACCGACCTACCCCATATCTTGGGCTATCTGTTAACTTAGTCTCCCTCTAACTCTGTCCCTCTGTCTCCCACAGGCAATAGACTGAGCTAAGAGCATTGTGAGGACCAACCTGTTAAGATACTTGCTAGGTGCTAGTAGTGCTTTTTCAGCAGCAAGATGGAAATGACCCATGGCAAGGAAAAAGCGCGGATTCTGAAACTGTAAATGCTAAGTCCCAAGAGAGAACATGCTTCCCTGAATAATAAAGCTGGGAAAGAGGTGACCTTTCAGGAGTTGGATCAGAAGAGAGTAGACTGTAGGAACATTTGAGAGTATTGAGTGTCCCTTTGGGATTTGCTCCCAAATTCCTCCAGTGGCCTGCTGGACTATTTTCAGCCTAGGATGCAGGTTTCATTAGCATCACTGAGGACTCCTCTGGGCCTCCTTTTCAGTGTGCAAAGAAACGAGCAGCTCCCAGGAAGGCAGGGCACAGTGATGGAGAGCGAATCAGCTTCAGTGCCAGGGGACCCAGCGTTCTGTCCATCTCAGCTCTGCAACTTACCTGCTGCTGTGTGGGCTTGGGCAGAAGACTCAGCCTTTGTATTAATCATTTCCCTAATATATACATCCGAGAATAATATTAGGTATTTCTTCGGGTGCTTTAAAGTTTACATGATACACTGGCACCAATATATGTTCACAACAATCACAGAAGATAGAAAGATAGGTTTTGCATAAATTGGTAATGATTCTGACTGCATCAAAATTAGTTAGCATCCTTAGCCAGTAGCCAGGTTGGTTGGAGCATCATCCCAGTATGCCAAGGTTGTGGGTTCAATCCCCATTAAGGAACATATAAGAATCAACTGATGAATGCCTATGTTAGTGGAACAACAAATCAGTGTTTCTCTTTCTCTCTCTTCCTCTTTCTATAAAATCAATCAATAAAAAGTTTTAAAGATTAAATACTTAGAAACCAAGAGAAAACAGTGTGTATGATGGTTACATGCATGGCCTGATGAAAATCTGGCTTCTACCATTTACTGGCTGTCACCTTGGGCAAGTCTCATGAACTCTCTGTGCCTTTTTATTTTCATCTGTGAAATAGATATAATAATACCTGTAGTTTTGAGGATTAAATGAGCTAATTTACATAGAGCAATGGCTGACATATGAAAAGTACTGGACATAATACCAGTTGTTTTATAGGTCTCATAGAGTAAGAGGTAAAAATGGGTAGAATTTGAATTTGAATTATCAGCCCAACAATGTCAAGAGTGTGGATCAGCCTTGTAATTTCTTGTCATTCTTTTCATGGTTATAAAATAGCTGCTGTTACAGCTCCAAGTGTCAATGCTTCTTACAGTACATCCTGAAGCAGGAAGGCAAAAGGTGAGAGCCCATGGGCTTTCTCTTCAGTAACGTGTTTTTTTTTTTTTTTTACCCCCGGAAATCCTACCTTTTATCTCTCCTTGGCCAGAATTGGGTCACTGGCTAATGGGAATAGGATTATACAACATAAACAAATTATGATTTACCTTCCAGAATTGGGCAAACTACTTCTGGAATCAAATGAAAATACTGTTAACAAGGAAAGGGGAAATGCTTATTTGATAGTCAACTAACAGCACTGAATACACCTTTATCTTAGAAATAATTATACAGAATTCAGAGAGTAAGTGAGTTAGCCAAGACCCTGGAAGTGTCAGACTCTAAACTGGAACATAGATTCTCTGAGCCCATGTTGCTTCGTTCGTTACCACTTATTATTTTATTGTTGGCTAGAAAGATCTATAAACATACAGTGTATTATTTTGGAATTTAGGCATTATAGTCCCCTGTTGTTAAGTATAAATGTGATGTTATGGAAGAGAAATAGAAACTTTGGGTAGAATCTTCAAGTCTGGAATCATGAGGTACTTTATTCAAACAGCAATTGTTAGGTAGGCAGCATTTTCACCTCTCCATCTTCCTATCCATCCATCCATCCATCCATCCATCCATCCATCCATCCATCCAGATCCCTTTCTTCCCTTCTTTCATGCATCATACATTCTTCCATCCTTTTATTCATACACTGTTCTATATATCTACCTTCCTTCTCTCTACTTTACCAGTTTTACCTTATTCCTTCCCTCCCTCTTTCTGTCCTTCCTTTTCTTCCTTTTTGTTACACACTGAGCATCACTTATCGCCTACCTCTTTGTGTTAAGTGTTAGAGAATATAACAGTGAAAAGGGGCTATTATCTGCCTCCTAGAAGTTCACATTCTGTTTGAAGACCAGAAAATTACAATATGGCATATCCAGTATTAACTGGGGCTCCCAACCTGTGTATCCAGTGCCCAGGTCTTCAGTGGCCTTCTGAGTTGGGCAGACAAGAAGTAGTCCTGAGACCAGCAGGGCTGTGCAGGTTGCTTCATGCATAAGCCTTGGGCCCAGAGGAGCCCTCAGTTCTAATGAGGCTGTTCTGACATCAGCATAATGTCTTCGGGATGAGGAAAACCTCGTGTAGTTCTTCAGATGTTTTAAAACACCAAGTACATTTTGCAAAGCATTCTCCCCTGAATATTTAAAATTATGTTTTATTTAAGGGAAATGACTTTCATAAATTTCTGACCCATTTGAGTTTTATATCACTGTAATATTCTTTAAGAGCCAATTCGTGTCCAATAAGGCTTTCCACCTTGTTTAATGACTTTTTAAAATTCTCTTTTTTTTGCAATCAAAACTGTATAAGCCAATTCGAATGCCAAAGGGTTCAAGTTCAGTTCAGAGTGCTGAAATAAGAATTCTGAGAGAATTTTAAGTTGGAAAAATGAGTTCTGCTCATGCGTATTCAACTCCAGTGATTAACCTAGTATGGGCAGACTTACTGTGGACACCACTGGAGGTTTGAATAACTGGACTTTTTAGTGAATATTTGAAAACAATGTAAACTCGTCTGGCCTTATACAAATCTGACTTGCTCTAGGCAGAGAAACTGGTCTTATGTTTTTAATTCTGAGCAACTGAGAAGGAAGAAAGGAAGACTAATTATGATAGTCTTTATTATATGTTATTTTAAGCTGATCTCATTTAATATCTGTAACAGTCCAGGGAGGTAGATGTTTTCTCCATTTTACTAATGAGGAAACTCAGGCTCAGAGAGTTAAATAATTTGACTGAATTCATGAGCTAGGGGAATTCAGAGAGAAGGTTTTTGGGTCTTCTGAACTCAAGCTTCAGGGCCTTCTGGGGTTCATTCCTTTCTGTGCCTTCCTTGGTCCATGAACTCTCGTTCAGGTCTGGCTAAGAGCCCCCCTCCAGGCAGTGTAACAGGTACTGGACATGAGCACATTACTTCATTTCATCCCTGCCATACCTCTCATTTATAGGTTTAGGAAATGAAGTCTCTGAAAGGTAAACAACCTGCTCCAAGTGACAGAGCCAGAGCCAAGCAGACGTGTGTTCGAATCCTGCCTTTGTCACTCTATTAGTTTCTCGAGGCGGCTGTAATAAATCACCCTAAGCTTGGTGGCTTAAAACAACAGGAACCTATTCTGGCACAGTTCTGGAAGCCTGAAGACTGAAATCCAGGGGTCAGCAAGACTGTATGCCCTCCTAAGGCTCCAGTGGAGAGTCCATCCTTGCTTCTCCCTGCCTCTGGCTGCTGTTGGCTTTCCCTGGCTTGGGGCCCCTTCTCTCATTGGTCTGTTTTCACATTGCCTTCTCCTCTATGTGTCTTCTCCTCTATGTGTTTCTAACTAGGACAACTGTCATTTGATTAAGCCCCCCCCCCCGCCTCCCCAGATAGTCTCAGAGCTCTCTTTTGCTTGTCTTGAATTGATCACATCTACAAAGACCCTTTTTCCAAATTTGGTCACATCACAGATTCTGGAGGTTAGCTCTGGATGTATCTTTTTGTGGAGACCACTTAATAGTCAATGACTTTGGAAACTAAAGCCATCAACTACCTCAGTTTCTGTGTCTGGAGAATGATATTGTCAACAGTTCCTAGCCCACAGCATTGCAGTGACAGACAAATAGTAGGGTTAATCCTTTGGGTTGTTTCAGCACTAACTCTACTCAGTGCACAGGATCGTCATTGCAAATCACATCCAAGTCACAGTAACGGGCTTCTACAGCAACACAGTCTCACAGGCAGGTGAATGGTGTCTTTTATTATGCAAATGACGTGAGTGAACACTTTACAAATAAAAATTTGCTCCCAAACTTTGACTCAGAATGCTCTCCTGTCTTGAATTCTTCTCTGCCCCTTCCACTGGACAAGATCAGGGAGCCATCCTACAAGCTCAGTCACTATTCAGGAGCTATCTTCCTGCAGAAACAGTCTTTTGCCTGCGGACTTGAAAGATGATAAAGGGTTTTTTTCTGAACTTGTCTGTGGCTGATCCACAAATAAATGCCCTTGACTCACATCACCACCTGCAAACCCACAGTACAGCCTCACTTGTGTGGGCAAGTATGAGGATTCAATGACCAGGAACACTTTGTTTTACAAACTTTTGACAGCAAAACCTTTTTCTAGGAAGAGTGAATCTGTATCCTGGTGGGTCCACTGTGAGTCACCTCTGTAGCTCAAGTAACCAAGTTCACAGCAGCTACAAATTGCCCCAACTTCTTCTTCCCCCTCTTTCAGACCTCTATTTTCTTTTCCCCTTTGCTTCCTGCTTTCTTTATCATTCACCAAACTCCCATCAACACTCCCTCATATGCCAGGACCTGGATTAGGCCCAGGGAGTACATGATATGGACTCACATTCTAGAGGAGAGAGAAGAACAGAGACAAATGGGTCACCCTCTGATGTTATGAAATGAAGGATGTAGAGGGTTTTGGGGCAATGTAGCCTTTGGAACTTGTCGGGGGTGGGGAATTGGCACGGGCTTACACAGAATGTGGCATTTGAGTTTGGTCTTGAAGAAGCAAGAGGTACAAATAATGTGGAGGTAACTGTGTACAAATGCTCGAAGGTTCAAAGGCAAATGGGTAAATGCCAGGTTTAGGGAGTGTTGGGTCTTGTAGCGTGATGAGTGCAGGGCCATAACAGGAACCAGAACCTGGAGGAAAGGCCAAGCATGTGACACTTAAATCAAAGGCTATCACCAAGGACTCTGAAATCACAGATGGGCAGGGACAGATCCAGGTTTTAGAAATGTCTGTCTGGCCTTCACAGAGAGGGTGGATCTCAAGGGAATTGGCCTGGAGTCAAGGAGACCAGTGATGATGCTCTTGATTATTTTTTGTGTTTACTCTATGCCAGGCATTATTCTAAGCATCTTAAACACATGTCTACTAGTTTAGCCTTCACAGCAAACTGAGAAAGAATGTATTCCTTCATTTGGCAAAGAGAATAAATGAGTTATCCAAGGTCACCCAGCTAATACATAGCAGAGCTGGAATTTGCACCTGGAGGGCTAGCTCCAGAAGTCAAGATCCAAAGTAGGTCCAAGACAGAGAGTAGAAAAGAGGCGGTGGAAGTTCTAGGACTTGGAGCTCTATTGGTGAGAAGGGGTGAGGGAGGAAATGGGGACTCAATCCCACCCAGGTTTCAGATTTGGCTGTCTGATGTGCTCTTTGCTTACATCTGTCTTCCTGGCACCCTGTTACCTAAGCAAGTGTTATGCAACCAATGCCCCCAGGCCTGAACTCCCTAAATTGGGAGGAGGGTGTCTATGACTCAGTTTACAGAGTGGTTTAACATCCAGACCCTGGAAACAGATTGCTGATTTTGTATTTCTGCTTTTCCCTTTGAAGTTCCCAGCTATGCAGGAAATGACTGGTAGACCAGCAATATCTACTTGTTAGGGATTCAGAATCTCAGGCACCACCCCAGACCTTCTTAATCAGAATCTGCAATTTACTGGCTGATTCCGACCTATACAAGTTGATTCCCAGGTGCATGGGGAGGAGCTGTTCTTTCTGCATGACTTTGAGTGAATTATGTTACCCCTCTCAATCTCTGTTTCTTCATCTGTAAAATAGGGAATAATAGTGTCTTTCTTATAGGGTTATCTGGAAGAATACTTATTGGTTGTTTAGTTCAGGAGCACAGAGCAAACCTCAAAAAATTGCTTATCTTTATTGTTACTTAGTTCTGATGAGAAGGCCTAATGTTTGCATGCCGCCTTACAGGTTACAAAGCGCCAATCCATCACTTCAGTTGGTCATTACAACAATCTTGTGGAGCAGATGAGGAGTCTGAGGCTCTGAGAGATGGTGCGATAGGCCCGGAACTAGGCTTCAGAGTCAAGCACAAATGTTCCATTTTCAAAGGGAGTCAGTTCCATAGTTTTCTGTATTATCTTTGGACAGAGCCACCTTTACTCTGGGGAGGAAAGGAGATACATCTGCCAAACTCACGTTTTAAGTCAGCAGACTTATGGACACATTCTCGGCAGACGACCCATCAGCCTGTCAGACTGGAGTGGCCCAGAAACCCTTCCTGGTGTCTTTGGAACTCCAGACCCATCTCCACCTCTTTCTCCTCTTCTGTTCCTTGGAAGCCTGACCTGCACTGGTCGCATCCAGGGGTTCTGTCGCCCTGAGCTCTGGGTGGGTTTTTGTGACAGGGAGCCTTAGCAGATGGTGGTGGCGGGAAGTGATGGGGCATGTGTTTCCTCAAACCCTTTCTTGCATTGCTCAGTGTTAGCTGCATCCTTGAGGCCACTATTGGGCAACTCTCTCCATACAATTATTCTCTCTGTGGTCCAGCACCTGCTCTCAAATGTGTCCTTTCAGACCTACCATTGCCAGCAGTTCTCTATTGTGTAAGCCCCTGGTACTCCAGCAGCATCCCGTATGCCCTTTACCCTCTCCCAGCCCTCACCTACTGCATGCTTCTACTATGACCTGTTTTGAATGAGCTGTGTGTTCCCTGCCATGACCTTAACTTATGGGATGGTGGTAAAGGGCACCTCCATTTTTGAGGAGGGCTGAATCTCAGAGAGGGAAGTCATGCTTCCACTGTCACAGAGCTAGTTAGTGATTGCACCGATCTAGAACCCAGTCACATGAGTCCAAGCCAACATCTTTGCATCATTGACTCTCCCTTAAACACCATGTTCTGCCCCACTATGTGTTTCTTTATAATGGGTGCCCTCTCCTTAGAGCATCTCCCAATTCACTTTCTGACTGCCACATACATTAAAAAACAACAACAACAGAAAAAAAAAACAACACAGCTTCCATGATACTTTTAAAGACTGACCCAAACAAAAATAAATCTTTCCTACTTCTGAGAACCCACTTACCTAAGATAACATATCTGATACTTAACATAATAAACAAAATGTGTTTACATCTGTTGCTAGTGTTTTCTTCATATATTACTTTTACATATGTTAAAGTCCTGAAATTTGACTTTAGTAGTTGTATATTATTATACCCATTCTATAGGTGAGTAGAATGCAGAAGAACATGTTTTCTTTTGTGATTTTCCCCAAGATTATTCAGCTAGTAAATGGTGTCACTGACAGTAGAATGTTAATTTTTAATTGTAAACCTTGCTGTAGAACAGTAGAAGGAGGAGGTTCAAAGTTTGGGACTGGACATTTCTGTAACTCCACTAAACTAACTCACTCACTAATGATATGATCAATGGTCTTGGTTTCCTTAGAAATATGGAAATCTGACAATACAGTTTAGTGCAAAGAGGAGCTATAGAAATGTGCACAACCTTGGGCTCAAATCTGGGTTGGCCACTTACCAGCTATCAAGGGACAGTACCTCTGAGGCTATTTCTTTCTCTGTATCATAGGGTTTTAATATGATAGACTAAAAATTTTCCCCAATATCAATTTTCCTCTTCCTCCTTGGGAATAGACAATTGTCACTCCAAACACAGACGTTTTCTAGCCATTCTTATAGCCTTTGACAAAGTATGGGCCAATAATATACATGCTAACTTTCCATTTGTCCCGTTTTGGATTTTTTAAACAACAACTATACTTTGCCCCTATACTTTGTCCTTTCATCTCCTTGCTGGGTGTAATGCAAGTGTAAGAGCTGGAGCTAAAGCAGTCATTTCAGATAATAAGGAAACCTTGAGAGTGGAGGTCACGCCCAGGGAAGCCTGCATTCTTGAAGCATTTTTAGTGCGAAGTCAACCTGTGAGCCCACTTTCTGTCTTAAGACTTAGAATGAGAGAGGAGTAAACTTTTGTTTTAAGCCACTATTATTTTGGGGTGGTATCTCTTACTTTCAGCCAAATCTCACCTTAATTGCACAATACTTTTCACTGAGGGTCATTTGAAGTACTGGATATATGTTGTGCAGTATTCCTGACACGTGGTGAGCAGCAAGTAACTACTCGTCGTTAGTAGTATAATATCACCTAGTTTGGCACACATTACACATGTAGTAAATTATTGAGAATTATACTGCATAAAAGTCATGTTCCAGGTTGAACTTTGGAAATTCAGCAAACCTTGGCTGAAAAATTCTTTTATGTTGTTCTTCATGGAGAGAACAAAACAGAGTCTAGCAGCCTTAGGCAGTGTGAGTCCCGCCCCGGATGACCCAGGCCATGCCTGTGATAGACCGTTTTCTAGAGCTGGTCTGCATTCAAGGTGGTTCTGACTCCTTTTCCTAACCTGATTGGCTAGACTAGAGGGGCAGGAGGCTGGGGTTCAGAACCCCAGTGTTCCACCATGCTTTGGCTTTATGGTCCTACGGATAATTTCAGCTAAGTTGACTACCCAGCTCAGCCTAGAAGAGAAAAACAGGCCCCCAGCCTAGGTGGGAAAGAATGGGTTAGAAGCTGGAGGTAGTATTAACATGAATCCAGTTCTCCAAATCCTCAAATGGGCTCACTCTCTCTGTAAAAAGAGATCCCTTGTTAGCACCCAGATCTACTACCTAAGAAAGAAACTACAAAATTTGTTATTCAAAGATCTCTCTCTGATTTGTCCTATTCATGCTCAATTTTGGAAACCTGCTAAAATGGTGAAATGTAGACTAAATATTTTATTGAAAACCCACCTTGCATTCAGCCCCCCTATACATGGTATTTCCTCAATCTGGTCCTCAGTGTCATTGTAAGCCAAGTACTATTGTCCCCATATAAGAGACTGGAAGAATGGAAGCTAGGAGTGGTAAGCAGATCACCCAAGCAGTGAGTAAATAGCAGAACTGGAAATCACACCAAATTCTAATATTCAATCCCACGCTGTTCAAAATTCAAGTCTCTGTATAGCCTTGAAAATAAGATCAGTTAGTAAGAACCACATTCTCTTCCCCTTGAGTAAGCTGGAATTTCTATCATTCCAGTGAGTAGATAGGAAGGGACTGGTTTCTGATCCTCTCCCCTCCCTGAAGGCACTGGCTGTACCCTTTCTTCTAGCTCCAACAAGTTCCAGAGCATTAGCAAAGCCACCCACCCCGAACGGGATGGTCTGACGGGTCTGTGGCAGGGCTGGCATTCGGGGTGGCATCCTGCCCTTTATCCTTCTCCAGCTTTAGCGAAAGCATTGCCGTTGCCGCATGGTGGGGGTCCACAGTGCTGCTGTTCACCACCCTCCTAATTCAGGTGTGGGGAGGTACAATCAGATAGTGAAATGTCTCACTGATGGCATGTGATGTGAGTCCTACCAAGCACATGGGATGCAAACTACCTGCTTAACAAGTTTCCCAGAAGGAAAATCTTGCAGTAACTGATGACTTCTGAAAAGGCTGAAGGTCTGTTTCTGAGCCTAGGCCTGCAGACGGAACATCTGAGTTCGCACGATGAACTCATAAAACGTCTACTACGATTTATCTTGGGGCCACGTGGTAGGGTGAAAAAATGGGCACACCATCCACCCCTCACTGTGTTCGTGCTCTTTGGCATGGTCTCCGAAGCTCCTTCCAGCAAGATGGGCAGTCTGTTCCTCTGGTCTTTGGATCCGGGCTGACCTGGTGATGTGTCTTGGGCAGTGAATGCGGCGCAAGTTAGGAAGTGCCAGTTTTTGCTCGCTCTCTTCTGGGACCTTGCCCAGCCCTGTGTGAGCAAGCTGGGTCTAGCCCGTCCAAGGCTGGGCAACTGTGCAGACCAGAGACAAACCATTGCAGCTAAGGCCACACTGAGCTGTCGACTCAGGAGCCATATTCATAGCCACTGTTTTAAGCCTAAGCTTAAACATTGATACAATATTTACAGTGATCAAATCCATCGCTGAACTTTGGGGTGATTGATTATGAAGGTACAGCTGATACAGATGTACTGAGGAAAACATTTTTATAACAGATAATGCTTGCCAAGCACACTGTCCAGTGCCCAGCACTATACCAGGGACTTGTACACTTGCTCTCATTTTACCTTCACAGCCATAGAAGCTACCATTTTATTCAATATTGACTTGCTACCAGATATCGTGTGCTTTATGTATAATGACAATATAATTCTTATACCTATCATATGAAATACATCTTATTATTTCCATTTCATACATAATGAAAATGGTTCTCATGGAGGTCAGGTGAATTAACTAAGCTAAGGTCACAGCTGAGAAATAACAGAGTTAAGAGTTTACCTCAGGTCTGACCTGAATCTAATACCTGTGCTTTCTACCCTTGGGGCTTCCACTTCCCTGACCAGCTCTCAAGAGAGCACTTTTATGCCTTGTTTTTAGAGAAGATTTTCAGGGAACTTAAATAACTTGTCCAAGAGCACCCAGCTAATAAATAGAAGAGAGGGGTTTTGAACCTAGGACTCACTGACTCCAAACCTACACTTACTGAGGTCCGTTATTAAGAAATATATCCTAAACAGAGAAGAATGTGTTTATATCTGTGTTAGGACCATTCTATTTCTTTGTTTTAGAAACATGTTCTGTTCTGTTTGAATGTGTTTTAAAAGTTATGTTGTGCAAATCCCAAATTGTAACAGAAAGCAGGTTGTAAAGGAACTGGTGAGAGTTATTGCCCAGAAAAACCAGCTGGGAAGCATTTCAATGTCAATCTTATTATTGCTTTTAAATTAGCAGTGACTTCAAAAGCCTTTGAAGTAGCTGGCAGGGCATGCCTGCATTGGGGAAAACAATCACTAGAGGGTATTCTCAGCAGGCATGTGCTTTATAAATGTTCTTCCTCGTTATTTCTTGGCACTCAGAAAGGTTGGAAAGGAGGTAGACGGATCTTAGCAGGAAGCTTCTAGCTGACATGGATTGCCAGGAAGACCCAATTAGCCTGTCCCTCTCAGTAGCAAATGGCCAAGCAGAGGGAATAAATTATTTGTGACAGTAGCCAAGGCTGCTGACAACTTCAGAGACCACCCATGAGGTCTTTCCACATCAAGCTGAGTAGAAGGCCCTGAGAGGCTCTGACCCCAGGGGCCTGATGGATTCCAATCGGAGACTAGAACTAAGTAAAATTAAATGGCCGTTCAGAACATCTGATAAATAAGTGTCAAGAAATTCCTGCCTTCGATTCTGAACCTCCATCTGAAGACCTCCACGAACCATCCTCCAAGAATGGGTTCAGAGTTCCCTTCTTTGAAACTTCTGACGTGTTCTGGGACTTCTCTCCATCCAAATAGAACTTACTCATTTGTTTGAATGTCCATCTGCCCATCGTCCATCCATCTTTCCTTCCTTCCTTCTTTCCTTCCTCCCTTTTTCCCTCCCTCCCTCCCTCCCTCCCTCCCTCTCTCCCTTCCTTCCTTGCAACATTTGATGACTTTCTACTTTATGTCTGATGTTACTAGGCCTTGGAGATACTACTTATCTTAAAGTAGACAAGGTTCCCCTGATCCTCATGATACTTAAAGTCTTGGGGGCAACATAGAGACCACACAGTGGGCAGACCAAGTATGTGCCTGGGACACCAATAAATCCTGGACACCAAGAAACTGTTTCAAAATAATTAGATTTTTTTTCACATATAACAAGTATACAACATGGGGAAAAATCACAACTGGTTTGAAATTCCTTACACATATTTATGCTTTAGGGGTATTTTTATGTTGTGTTGCATACCAGAAGAAAAGGAACCAGAGTCTTTCCAAGGTCTGAGTTCTCAAAGGATGTCTGACCATCCTTGTAAAGAGAAGAACTTAAACAGTTATACTAGGCACCCTGACAAGGAATGCTTGTGAGCTATGAAAGAAACCAGCAGAGGGGTTTAATTGGCTCTGAAGTGTGCGTCTGTGTGCGTGTGCACACATGTGTGTGTGTTTGTGTTGGAGGGTGGTCAGGGAAGCCCAGTGCATAAAAAGGTAGTCAGTCCCTCCTGTCTACTGTCATAAGTGGCCCCTAGACTGTGCCTCTGTACTAGCTCCTGTCTTAGTAATCTACATGTACTTTTGTAGCAGATGCTATAGGGCCCTGCATACAGCCTTTCAGCACCCCTATTCTAGTGCATGCCTCTGTCCTACCACAGCACCTGCAACTTTCTGCCTGCAGGGTTTCCTCTGCACCCACAGGCAGGGAGGAACAGAAGTGCAAGAGGGTCCCTGGGAGCAGCCTTCATCCCAACAAGCAATGGAAGGGAGTTAGGTGGTAAGTGGCCCAGCATCGTCACACCTTGGGCTGGATCACTTGGAAACAAGTCCTACAGCAGCCCCTGAGTTCTCAGGCAGGGCTGAGCCCCAGCAGTCACCAGGATAACCTTCCTTCTCTGCCCAGTCTCACCGCCCCTACTCCTATACCATTTGTCCAGGATTGCCCTCCAAATAAAGCTCCTGCACACCATCTTTGTCTCAGAGTGTTTCCAGGGCCATCAAGGTCAGACAGTGACTCTCTGCTCAGTGCAGGGTGGGGTCCAGCATAGAGGCTGGCGTGTCATGGGGCTTGATGTGTGTTGAACAAATGAATTAATGAATAAATAAGTGAATGATAAAGTCTGCATGACTGACAGCATACTTCCACCCTGTGTTTTGTTTTTTATTCAGCCCAAGTGAATCTCTAAATAATAGCATTTTGGAGGAGAAAATTATAATCTCTTTGGGAAGTAACTGACAGGTGATTTAGCTTCTGGGGAATGGGAGACACCATGGTGGGGTTTGGAAGGAAAAATGAAGCCACGTGGATGGCTGCCCTTCTCCCTTCCTGTGCTGGATCATTGTTTCCTACTGGAAATGAGAGACACACCAACAGCCTGCCTTCCATTGATGATAATTTTGATCGGATTCAACGACTTCTTGGAGAATGCATTATCATGATGAAGACTAAGGGGATCTGACAAATCCTCGGTAGTCCTCACAAAAGTGGTGGCATTTGTTAATTAATTTATTTAATTTTTTAGTTTGTAAATTTGTTCACTCAGTAATTCACTTATTCATTAATTTGTCCATCAATTAATTGATTCATTCCCTCC
The DNA here is from genome assembly GCA_004024845.1 of Tonatia bakeri. Classification (NCBI taxonomy): domain Eukaryota; kingdom Metazoa; phylum Chordata; class Mammalia; order Chiroptera; family Phyllostomidae; genus Tonatia; species Tonatia bakeri. The sequence continues at coordinate 82,380 of PVIA01005375.1, forward strand.
CTCCCTGGACAACTCAAAATCTTTTGTTCAGAGGAAATGGTCCCTAGAGACCTGTTGTTTGGGTTGGGTTGACATCCTGGCTGTGTGACTTTGGGCAAGTTGCTTAAGCTATCTGTACTTCAATCCCTTTCTGTGTAAAATGGGAAGAAGTGGCATCATTTTGCTGAGAAGCTTAGATGATTAGGGCTGGGTGTGAGTGCTTGGAACAGTGCCGGGACAGACCCAGTGGCGGAGCAGTGACCACCATTGTCTTGCATTTTGAACTGTCACCAAGTGCTGGGTAATGTTTTCTCCTATACTTTCTGTTTTGCTTTCTTTTTTCCTATTTATAATTTTCCTCTTCACACCAGAAAGGCTACATCACGTTGGGAGGACTTCGTTTCCTACCTTCCTAAATTAGTCCTGAAATTTTAACCTCGTACAGCTCTCTCCTGACTCTTACTAAGGGCGGAAAACACTAAACACTTCAACATGGGCCAAGGTGGCCATTTTACCTTCTCATCTTCCTTAGGGAGCTGCTTGTCCACAGCCTTGGACCTGCATGTTAGCTGCCTCAGGGCTCCCTCATCTCTCCTGATTTCCAGTAGTTCTTGCTTCTTGTCTTCTCCTCCAGTAAAACTCAGCCCTTTCTGCTGGATGCTAGGGGATTAACCAAGAAAAACAGTTGACACAAAGGTATGAATGAGGCAGCAGCTTCTAAGGAGTTTTTCTTGGAGGCTCTGCTCTTTAGACTGCGCTTTTCTGCCCTGCTCCTCCTGTAGTAACCTCAACTTGGCCATGACACCTGATTAGATTGTCTCAGTTTAGCAGCCACTCCCCTGTCCTCTTCTCACTCTGGTCTGGGAATAGCCAAGGGTCAGGGGCAGGGTGGGAAGAAGAGAGGTCAGCTCCCTGCAGCCAGCTCTGGTCAAAAGAAGTGATGGGACCCTGGCTTTCTGGAAATGGGATACAGAACGTGTGTTGAAGGGTGTTGTCAACCACAGCAAGAGTCACATTCCTACAATTCATATTTTGGTAACCCTTTACAGCCCAGTCAGCAGGTTGAAAGAGCTATGAGCTGCAAATGAACATTACTGTGGTTCACAGAAAGTACAGGGTCCTCCGTGGGCATGTAGCACAGGTTGTGGAGATAGTGATGGCCTGATTGTACTGAGAGGCATTTGGGGGTAATGCTTAAGGGCATGGGTTCTGGTGTCAAAATATCTGGGTCAAATCTCTATTCCCGTTACTTATTGGTTGACTGAAGTCAGGAAAATTAATGTGTCTCAGGATTTACATATGTAAATGAAGATGGCAATAAAGAACATACACCCTTGGGTGGCTGGGATGATCAAGTTGACCCACCCATGTATGATATTAGAGTAGGAATAATGCCTCTAGCTATGAAGCACTTACTGTGTGCCAGGCACAGTTCTAAGAACTCTCTGTTCATAGAACTGGGCATGAACTAGGTGCCAGTATCAGTCTGGCAGCAGTAATAGCAAAAGCCTAAAATAACAGTGGCTTAGATAAGGTAGAAGTTTTCTTCTTCTCTTACATTAAAGCAGTGCAGAGGTGGCAGGTCCAGGGCTTGTGTGACTACTCTGTGGTCATCACTCAGGTGCTTGTTTCTAGCCTCCAGGTCACCTCACCATCCGTGGGGCTCCAGCCGTCCTGTGGCACATCCTTACCCCGGGCAGCAGGAAGAGGATAAAGTGTTGGGGAGAAAGGCATGTGCCTTCCAAGGAAGTCAGCTCTCCTTAAGGAGTCTTCCCAGAAGCCCCACACACCTCTTCATGTTACATCTCATTGAGCAGAACTTAGTGACCTTGTCCTACTTAGCTGCAAGAAAGGCTGGGAAATGCAACCTTCTGTCTGGGTGTAGCATAAACAGAGGGGAGTGCTCTGCTACTAAGGCAAAAGGGGACAATAGATAATGGGTAGGTGTCCAACAATCTAAACCATCTTTATCCAAAGCTAGAACATAACCTTTCGGTAAGGGAGAGGACCCCAGTGTTTCATCTGGGTATTGTGTTTTATTGAAAGTCTAGGATCTCAGATGATGTGCACTTTCTCCATCAGATCTGGTTGTGTCTTCTTAATCTTCGGTGACCTATAAACTAAGACACCACCCTACTTCTCATTCCCCACACACCTGATAATCGGTGGTGAAGCTGTAATAGCACCTGCAGAAAGAGCCTGCCAGCAACACAGTGGCTACCGTGGCATGGAAAATGACATCTCCTGCATGGCAGGCTCTTGTTTAACAGCTTAGAGGATTTCTGTCCTATATACTTCTGGAAAACTCCATGTATAAGGAACCACAGGAAAAATCACATCCAGCTAGAAGTTTTGAACCTGAAGGCTCTTGGGTTTTACTTACAGATGTCTGTGTTCTGTCCAGTCTTTGTCACCCCCTACATGGTGACCACCTGAAACAATAAGCTGTCTTCAGAAAGCAATGCACTTATTCCCCTTTTACCAGCAAGTCTATTTAATGCCAAAAGTTTAGTGATTGCAGCCTTGCAGGTCAAAGATCAGCCTGGCTCAGCCTTCTGAGAGCTCACAGTCTAACAGGCGAATGCAGACCCTGAAACTGCTGATGGTAGCATCAGGCAATAAATTCTTCACTAGTGTGATAAGGAGCCAAGGAGCAAATGGAGAATCACACAGGGCCTCTGGGAAAGGGCTTTCCTCACTGGTTGAAAGAATGTACCTGTGTTTCTTAAAGTTTAGAACAAAGCAAATTTGGGCAAGCTAATGACCTTCCATGGCCTTCAACTAGGATTCATAGTTAGTCCAGATGAAAGTCTGCAGGCAAGGCAAACTGTATTTTCTCTGATTTCTTCTTTTAAATGTATAGATTTTGTCTGACTTCATTTCTTGTAAAACTTTGCTAAAAGTGTCTGATGATGTTGTCACATAGCAACTATTGTAGACAACTTCTAAGAGGGTCCCAGTGATCCCCACCTGGTATTATATGATCTTCTCCCCTTGGGTGTGGAATGGTTTAGTGACTCACTACTGGTTTATAGGATATGGCAAAGGTTATGAATGCTGCTTGTGAGATCAGAATTTGGATGCTGGCTCTCTCCCCTTCTCTCTCTTTCTCTCTCTGAGCGAAAGCAGCCGCCATGCTGCGGGCTACCCTCTGGAAAAGCCCACATGGCCCGAACTAGAGGGAGACCTTTAACCAACATCCAATGAAAAACTGAGGGTCTCAGTCCAACAGGTTTTGCAGAACTAGATCCTGCCAACAACTATGCCAGTGAGCTCATAAGTGGATTTTCCCTGGCCTTTAGATGAGACTAAAATACCATGTGATACCTTGACTGTAAACTAAAAGCAACTTTGATCAAGAGGAACCCAGCTAAGCTGTGATTGGAGTCCTAACCACCCCCACACCACCAAAAAACCCCCCCAACAACCCTGAGATAATAAGTTTGCTGCTGTTTTCAAGATCATTGTGCAGAAATAGAGAACTAATACACCAATGTTATGGAATTTTCCTTTTGTCTGAATGTTACAGCCTCAAAGAGTGTGGTCTGTGTTCCCACACTCAGTAGGTAATATGTTTCTTTAATGTTTTGCCACCATATAGCATGAAGCACCAGATTTCTTTCCTGTGATATCATTGACTTTAATATTTACCTCTCATGACTTATCCAATAAGGAAATGCCATATTTTGTATTCTATTTCTTATAGTGCATTTCTTGCAAGAACTCAATTCTGCATCAAGATTAGGCTCAGCTGCATCCAAAAGAAATAGCAACATTACAGCGGAATACATGGGAAAGAAATTTATTTCAGTATCATATAAAAACCGTCTAACAGTAGGTGGACTACAGCTGTTTCAGTGGTTCTGAATTTATCAGTGTCCCAGCTGCCTTTTATTTCTGTTCTTAGAGACCTGTGTCCATCCTCAAGACCATCTTATGGCCCAGAATGGCTGCTTTAGCTCTTGCCATCATATCCTCATTCCAAGCCACAGGAAGATAAGTGAGTCATCTTAGCTGAGTCAGCTACCTTTAAGGACTCATCCTAGAAGTGTTTGCCATGTGTATTTGTGTAATGGACAAAGGAATATTTAAAAATGGGAGACCTTGCAAAGCATGCACCCCAATGTTTTCCAAACTTTAGAAGCTTTCACTTCATCCACATCATTTCTGCTATATTTGAATGCCATCCATCTAAGTGATTACTTCACATTGAATTATGTAGTAAAAGTTATTTCCTTACATTTACACACCATCTGTACTATTTTTACACAATGTGTTTCTAACTCAACTTACTTGTGAAAACTTAAATAAATATATTTAAAAATAAAGTCTTTAATTAGCAAGTAATGTTTTTCATAAAAGTTTTAGAGAGTAACATAAAATGAATGAAGTTATACAATTGTACACAGACCCCATATGTGATAGCGGGGCTCGGATCCATCGGCCTGCCATCCCTATCCTGGATCGCAGCGAAGATAAGCGAGCCTCAGGTTGCTGTTCTCTTTCAGGTGAACTAGAAGGGTTGTAAAGAGACTTTCTCAGTTTAATGTCCTTTGTGCCACCTCAGTTGTCTCAGTTTCACTAGTGGGCTTTCTTCTACACTTTGGGACACACTGGGCATTCCTTTGACCAGGGAGGAAAGCCCTTTCCCAGAGGCCCTGGGGATTCTCTGTTTGCTCCTTGTCTCCTTGTCACACTTGTGAGAAATTTATTGCCTGATGCTACCGTCAGCAGTTTCAGGGTCCATATTCACCTGTTAGACTGTGAGCTCTCGGAAGGCTGAGCCAGACTGATCTTTGACCCGCAGGGCAAGGCCCAGGGCCTGCCCAGAGTCGGTGCAGTTAGTGGGGTGGAGCAAATTGAGTTGCCCAGGGACACTGGATGAAACTGAGACCACTGTGTTCTGGGTGCTTACTCCTGGTGTTTCCAAAATCAGGTTTCTGGAGAGAGGGATTGCTTTGATTTCAAGGACAAAGATAAAAAAAAAAACTCAAATAAAGTGTTGAGGGTTTTTTTATTTTTAAGACTCAAGGTTATTCTGGATTTTTTGCATGATAAACTACAGTGTACCTAGTAGGTTAAAATCCAGTTATGATTCAAAGTAGAAATCTCAGGGAGAGTTCATTCAACAACAGTCTTGTTCTTGATGACCATGACAGTAATAATAAAAAAAGCTGTCATCTAGTGAGCATTTTCTCGGCACCAGGCACAATCCTAAGCCCTTGGATTTTCTCATGAGCTAGATAATTACTATTCTTATTTGCATCAGAGGAAACTAAGACACAGAGTGGTCTTCAACCAGCACACAAGACACGTCAGCCAGTAAGTGATGCTAGAGTTTGCATTTCATTTATGTGCCTCTTCGGATCCTCCCAGCTTCACCTGGTTGCTGCTGCAGGGACTGCTATAGCAACAGGCAGCTTCTGGCAGGTGAGACCTGCCAGTACCCTATCCTGGGCACCTCTGCATCATGCCTGCTGCCTCTGGCTCTCGGGCTTCTCTGTAATCTTGAAGGTACCCCAGTCAGCTGTGCAGACTCAGCCCAGAAGACCCAGAAATTAATGATCCATGGTGCACAGCATTGATAGTGGGAGATGAAATCAGATGGCTAGATTCTTCCTCACTTAGTCCCCGGAAGCTGGCTATGCAGAGATGCATTTCATATATTTTCCTGGAAGACAGTTCTACAGGGTGAGGCAATCAGTCATACCTTGGGGCCACCAAGGTGATAAAGCACCTTTTATTGGTCTAGCCTCCTGTTTTCTCCCTCTTCCCTCATACCTGCTCTCTGGGATCATAATAAAGAAATATCACAGAGGCCCCTCCTTTTGACTTCTCGTTCCAGAGAATCCAGTCTGTGATAGTCTAGATCTGTCTGATTCCAAAGCTCACGCCCAGGAGCTGAGTTCTGGTGCTTTATGTCTGAATCTTCAGAATAGGTTACCTGGTGGTAGCCTGTGACATCTTGGCCTTTGGACTTTGGCCTTTGGCCATGACCTTTGACATCTTGATGATTTAGGCCTTTCCTCTCCTGACTCCCTGCCTCAAATGTTGATCTTCTTTGAGTTTACTGACCACGCTCCATTCTTAGTCCTTTGCACATGTTTTCCATCTGGAGAATGCTGTCCTCCCTTCTCTATTCCTTCTGCTTCCTTTCCTGGCTACCTCTAAGTAAGCTGTTAGAATTCAGCCCCATGGCCTTTTCTGATTGCCCTGTCCCCACTGTCCTCAGCCTGGACTAGGTCTCTGATTTGTGTACCTTACTCTGATGTTCCTGCTTATATGTCATCACCTGCTCTCCCTGAGTTCCCAGTCCCTTGAAGGCTGGGGTTGTGTCCCGTTTATATCTCTGTCCTTAACGCGAGCATGGGGCCTGCCACCAAATCACAGCTAAGCCTGGGTGGTGGTGAGTGGCCAAGGATACAGGAGGTATTGCCAGATGGCCCTGGGCTCCATCCACTCCTGCTCTAACACACAGTCATGGACTTCTGAGCATATCACCTAACAGCTCTGAGCCTTGGTTTCCTAATCTGTAAAAAAGAAAAAAAAAACATAGTAGCTATGTTGTAGGGTTCTTGTGAGAATTAAAGCACATAAACAGGTATTGAATTTGGTGAGACATAAATAAATGTAAGCTACTATTATCAACAATAAGTTAATTTGTTATTCTATCCGAAAAGGTAGGAAAGTAATTAGGGGGTGGAAAAGCTAGACCAATGGTCATTTAGGTCCACACACAGATTTACTGAGTGCCTTCAAGTTTTAGGGGCTGCTGGGGCCCTCCTCAGGTTCTGAAAGTTTGCAAGCTAAGTCAGTCCATACACTTTTCCTGGGCACCACCGCGTGCTAGGCACTGCATGCTTTAGAAATGATGACTCGGTGCCTATCCTCAGTGAGTTCAAAGCCTAGCACGGTAATGACGTTGAAGTCTGTGATCTTCACCCTGACCGCATTCTCTCCCATCTTGAGGATAAACGCATTCACTTCTTTGACAAAGTATTCACTGCACGTGCACCATGTGTCGAGGCTCGTCAGAATGGCAGGGACGCAGCAGTGAATTTATAGTTTAGTCTTCTGAAGTTTATCCACACTGGATAAGACAGACAAAAAACATACAAAGAAACAAATAGCCAAGAAAAAAAGTTGATGTTCAACCAGTGGACAGGAGGATTCTGGGAAGAGACATCAGACTGTGCAAAGGTGTGGAGTTGGGGAGAGGATGGCATAATCTGAGACCTGTTCACAGGTGACATCTCAGCACAGAGCATGGGAGGGAAGTGGGCGAGGCTGGAGGGACAAAGAGCCTGGGCTGTCCTGCTAGTCAGGGCTCTGTTTCATCACAGAAACCTAACCGGAGAGGTGAAATGGAAGTGGGATTGTGTGGCAAAGCCTGGGTACTGGCAGAAAATGACTTGGCCCTAGAGAAATCAGAGCCAAGATTAAAGACATCTTATAGTAAATATAGAATTTCCCTGTGTGGTAAGGAACACAATTTATAAATATGGGATTATTTATTTCCAATGTAATAACTTGCCATGAAAGGACAATTAAAATAAATGAAAAAGAAATTCCAGGGAACAGGACCGGTCTTGTCTGGGTCATGTGATCTTGCTAGATCACCATTCACATTTGATGTGGAAATCTGGTTGGCTCAACGTGGGTTACTTGTCATTTCTCTGTGGTGGGTTCAGGATATGTTTGCAAAAGAAGGATTGGAAAGGGTCATGTCTAGATCCAAACCAAACAGTAGTCCCAAAACTTGGAGTGCTGTGCTAAGGAAGAAATCATTTTCAGGTTTTAAGCAGGGAGATGAGGTGGTCAGATGTGTGTTTGGAAGGAGTGCCCCAGGCACAGGGTGGAGAGAAGGTCGGGTGCGTGGGGTAAACAGGAAGCTGGACGAGCTTTTACAACGCTGTTGTCATAGTCCCTGTGACAGGGCCGTGAACGGGTTGCGGGGAGTGTGGGTGGATGACGGAGAGAACAAAGAAGGTTGGTGGAGGTTGCCGTCCAGGTTCCAGTTGGAGACAGAGGAGAAAGCACTGGCCACTGCTGTGTGCAAATTGTTGCCAAGGTGAATTGTTCAGGTCTTTCAAGAAGTCATTCTGACTTAGCAACTGGCCAGTATCCTAGACTTACTTACGCTTTTACTGAAGCTAAATTGCGGCAAGGTGCGGGAAAACTTGCCTTTCTGATGGGGATGATTATATTTCATTTGTCAAATACAGAGCACCCATCATGTGCAACTTCCAAGGCTTTTTGTATATTTAATGATGAATAAAACAAGTCTCTGCCAGAAAAAAAAGCAGCATTAGAGTCCCTTGCTTCTAAAGAACACATTGTATTTCTGGTCCTCACCTCGTTCGGTCTTTACCATGGGCCTACACAGGAGCATCCAAGTCATCCTGACCACCATCTGTTCCTAAAGGGAGAGTTCTCTTCCATTCTGCCTGCCCTAATCTCCTGAAACCCACACATCTTGGCTCTTTTCTACTCTGTAGGAACTAAGGGGTTACCTTAGGCAGCTGTGGGAGGTGAATGTTAAACAACAGACTCTCTGAGCAGTGCTTGCTGGTTGCCATGGTACAAATACTTCGACTAGGGCTGATTTCAAACTGTCAATGTGATGTCACTGAGTACAGAGTAGGAAAGAGTTGTGCACGTAAGGTCTCCTGAGTCTGGAGCTCAAGGATCTCAGCAGCCAGATCACGCCTGAGCCCTGGAGAGGGGAGTGAAACCATCCTCTTGGACTCGATTGTGTCCCCCATGAAAGACACAAGGAACTCTAGCTCCGCCCCCATACCCCAGAATACTTCCTTATTTGGAAATGGGGTCACTGTAGATGTAATTAGTTAAGATGAGGTCACACTGAAATAGGATGGGTTTTTAATTCAATATGAGTGGTGTCCTTAAAAGAGGACAGCCATGCGAAGACACAGAGACACAGGAAGAAGGTTATGTGCAGATGGAGGCAGAGATTGAAGTGCTGTGTTTATAGCCTGCGGAAGTCCCGAGGCCCCTAGGAGCTGATAGGAGCGAGGATGGATTATGCCCTAGGGGCTTTAATGAGTGCACGGCCCTGCCAACACCTTGGTTTTAGACTTCTAGCTCCCAGCCCTGTGAGACCATGTGTTTCTGTTCTTCTTAACTTACCCAGTTTACAGCTCTGGGTTACTTCTGCCCTAGGAAATTAATGGTCCCGGTGTTTTCTTGTACCTCACACCACCCAGTTTGAAATATGACTGCTTTCGGGCACAACTTCAATGTGTTTGTGTTTCAGGGTGCCAGTGCTCTTTAATTCCACTTCTTACATGTTCGAATCAGATTACAGAAATCTAGTGCAATGAGCTAAAACACAGGAGAGCCCTTTGCCTTACAGAGGACAGGAAGTTACCATATCAGTTAGGACTGGTTGAATGCATACTAGGTTTCAGGTGCTATACCAGGTGTTTTTCACGTGTTGCCACATTTAATTTGGTCTTCACAACAACCTCATGATGGTGTGATAAGCCTCATTGTACTCGGTGGGGGGATGGGGGTGGGGGGGTAAGCTCGGTGGTGTTAGGGACCTGGCCTGAGGTCCCAGAGCTAGTTGAGAACTGAAGGGTTGCCAGCTCAGGTGTGGTAGACTCAAACTCTGCACAACATCTTAGCACTCCACCCTGTGGCCAATTCGTTGGAGTCCCAGTGGGTTACAGATGCACAGACACCTCAGGGATTGTCCTGTCTTGACCCAGAGATAAGATGGGATTGTGGAATAGGGGAGGAAGGTGGAGGATGGCTAGAGAAACCAGGTCAATTAAATAAGAAATCCTGGGTCCCTTTGATGAACTTATCCTCATCTAGTGGTTGTCATTTCCATGTGGTCATAATAATGATAGGCCTACAGTGACATTATAATAAACAACCTTAATTCATTATGTGTACACACTGACCAGCTGTAATGGATTTCCCGTAAGTGGTTCTCATCAGTTCTTGGGCTCTTGAGCCAGACAGAGCTGAGTTCACATTCCAGCCCTGAAATTTACTGTGGTCTCATCTCAAGCAAGCTGCTTAATCATTCGTGAGTGTGAATTTATTTCCCTTACTTCCATTTCTTTACAACGGTGTTGGAAGTATTAAAGGGGGTGCTGTGGAGTGGGCCCAGTACATGGTTGATGTTAGAGGAGAAAGTTTACTCTTTGTCTTATGAGAAAGAAGTTTCCCTCAATGTTTCCGGCCTCCTGATCCACTGTCTTGGACTCACATTTCCTGACTGAGAGAAGCAAACCCACCAGAAGGTCCAAGCCTGGGCCTCAGCCCTCTGTATCCCCTGGGTCAGTGCTATACTATTGAGTGTTTGCCACCTTTGCACCCTTCTTATGGATCGAATTGTGTTTCCTCCAAATAGTTGTTTGAATTCCTACCCCTGCTCCTTGTGCAGCTTACCTAATTTGGAAATAGACTCTTTGCAGAGGCAATCAAGTTAAGATGAGGTAATGGTGGTGGTGGTGGTGGTTGGGGGGGGCTCCAATTCAATAGGACTGGTGTTCTTACAAGAGAAAAACACCACGTGAAGACAGGCAGGCGGGAGAGGGTGTCACGTGGTACAGCTGCAAGCCAAGGGATGCCTGGGGCTGTTGAAGAATAAGAAGGCAGTTTTCTATCATTTTTCTATTCTGAAGTGAATAGGAGTAGAATGGGAACAATGAAAAAGGAACAGCTAAAGCAGGGGAAGGAACCTATAAATATTGAGCACCCATGCCTGCATGCTTCCACTGGGGGCATGCCAAATAGCTCCTCTGCTCCTCACACCCTGTAAGGTGAGCATTCTTGTTCTGATTTTCCAGGTGACCATATTTTAGTCACAGGTAATAACCATCCAGCTCAAGGACCCACAATGAGCAAGTGACTGAGTAAATTCCTAACAGAGGTCTGTCTAATTCCAATACCTTCCTCTGGCTTTTTTACTTTATGCAAAGAACTTGAAGCCATAGGTAGCATAGGTAGCATTTCAAAGACAGATGACCATTATCTGTGGCCATTGAGCTTGCTCAGACAGGATGGGGAAGGGAGTCCTGATGGAGGCCCCCAGGTAAGTTACAGAGATGTAGCACAGCAGTGGGCTGAGGGTCACTGCCGATGAGCCCCTCTCCCTGAGTCTAGTGTCATCACCTACACACCGACTGGCTGGTTACCTTGCTATGTGGCTGTCTCCCTGGGCCTTGGTCTCCTGGCTTCACATGTGGCAGGAATAGGAATGGGGATTATGGAGCTCTTGTGTGGATTAAATGAGCATCACATAAAAGCACTTAGAACACTGTCACATGGTGAGCAGGACATAAGTGCTTGTTGCTGTTGTTATTTTTTTATTATTCAAAATGTGACCTGGGACAGGGACCACTCTCCCCCAAAAAAAGGCCTACTAACTATCTCCTGTGTTTTGCCCCTGGGCTGTGTTGCTGATCTCCTCTCTACCACTGTGACTTCTAAAATCTGGGCTGCACTGGAATATTATGTTTCTAATTAGGCAACTGTCTGCCGTGTTAGCTAAGAGTGCCTTTCACAAGGCCATGTTTCATAGCCATTAATAAGAACACAATCTAGAAGGAAAGTGCTAACATGTAATTTGCAGTCATGACTTCCAGCACTAATTTAAACAATGACTCTGTGGTCCCTGGCTTCTCAGTCCCTGTCTGCTGGTTGTCTGAAGGGCACTGGGATGCTACGTCCAGAGCAGAAGCACAGGACCCACACCCCATGGTGCACCTTCCCAGCAGGACGGCCTGTCTCTGGGGATCTCCTCAAACTCTGAGATAAGTGTTCTGGGGTGTCCTGTGTAAGGGCTGTAAACTGGGAATCTGTTACTTAAACCTGAGGGGCTGAGCTGAAGCAGGGAAAGAATGAATCAGATGTGACATGTTTTGGGGGGCATTTCAGGATGCTTCATCCATTTATAAATTCCTTTGACTGTATTTCTAGGATCACGAGGAGCAGCTGTCACTGGGACAACCAACTGTATTGCCTTTCTCTTCTGGGACATGCTTACCAGAAAGAGGAATAAGACCCAACAGACAGAACCAGTGCAACCTGGGGGTTCTGCTCATCTACTGTGGTGCAGGGGGCTGGTGTGGTAATCAGGGCACACGGATTAGAGTTCTCCTTCTTAAAGGAAGCAGTTGGCCTTGGGGAAAGACCCCCACACACCTTTATGTTTTCCTCTTTCAGGACTGACAGCTCTTGGAGTTAATAATTCCAAACAAGAATGTCTCTATTTAAGTGTTAAAAATAAGCCCCCCCACAAATCATGCAAAAGTTTCTGGATATGGGGAGATTAAAAAGAGATCTCCATTGGATGTGTAGTACATTTGAGAGCTGAGTGCAATGTAAGGAGATGGTAAAATATGGAATAAGAATACAAACAATTAATTAGAAGCTCCCGAGAAACCAAAATAGTGTACAGGGAGGTGATGATGCAAAAACAAATCAATCTGTAGATCGCAGGACATGAATTTCACACATCAGATAGAGAATAGACAAAATGAGGTAGAAATTGTCACACATATAACCTACGCGAATAGATTAGAATGCACACACTCTCTCACACGCACAGCCCTGTCTCCCCATCTGGTACCACCACTCCCGTGCAAGGGCTCTACCAGCATTGTTCTCTAACACTGCCCTGTGCCTTCCGTTTCTTAATTGGATATATATCGCAGAAATTTTTATATTGATATATACCTTTCCTTTTGTGTCATTTTAGGACAGTCTTTTGAATGTTTTTTTTATTATGGAAATGTAATATAATTTATATCACCAATCGGCTATTGATGAACGTGTAGATTGTTTCCAGTTTGAAGCATTTTATTTGTAGCTTCTTTTTCAAGCAGTTTTGCAATGAGTATCTTTAGCCGTGTATGATTGAGTGCGTGTGTGGCTATGCTTGTAGAAAACCATTCTTTGCAGCGGGATTTCTGAGTTAAAGGATATTTTAATAGATATTGACCTTTTGCTAAATTGGCCTTCCAAGCAGTTATGCCAATTTATACTCCCATTACCACCGTGTGATTATCCATTTTTCCAAATCCTCGCCCAAACCATGTTTTGTAATTCCTTTTAATCATTGTCAATCTGACAGGTAAAAATAAAAACAATAGCCTTCTGTTTTAGTTTAAATTTATTAGATTACTGAATGAGGTTAGGCTTCTGCTTATATCATCCTAGGCAATTTGCATTTCTGTCTCTGAACCCAGCACATTACATGCACAATAAATATTTGTCGAATAATTAAATATACTGAACATGCAATTGTTCCTTTTAGTCTTAATCTGAATGAACTTGTTATGAAGTTAAAGATTAACACCCTTTTATATAGTTGTTGCAAATACTTATTTCCCCATTTGCTCTTTGTCTTTTAATTTATGGATTTTTTGGAGGGAGGCACTTGGCAATTTGTTTTCTACTTTTCCATTGTGGTCACATTCATTCTTGTTTTTGAAAGACTTTATAGTGTTTTAAATCTTGTTAGAGGTTTTCTCTTACTCCTTTGAATAAATACAGCGCTCTTAATAGGCTTCCTTCTGCTGCTAAATATTTTTTGGGCGATTCCCACATTGCATTGTGGTCCCCTTGCCTATCAGTCTCCCTCCATCCTCTGCCCATAGAATGACCAGTGTTTGGAGGTGCAGGGGACTTGTAGTTGCTCAAGGAAACCTTTCCTTTGCCGAGTACTCCTAGGTATCCGAGCCCATCACCGTAATACATGGAGGGCAGAGATGATTTCGTGTAGAAGGTATTATGAGAGCCCAGTGAACAAGCCCAGGAACATTCTGGAAAGTACCCTGGGAGTTGAAAGTTGCTGGTACAGAGGGTCTCAGCTGCCAGACCAGGACACAGACCTTTCTCCTGCAGGAGTTAGAGCAGGGCTCACTGGCCTCAGTACTTTCTGCAGGTGCCGGAGTTTGACCGATGAACAGGAGTGGTGAACACCTTGCTCTTGCTCAGTGGGGTCTCTGATAAATTTCTATTTAGATAGCTTTCTCTTTGGGGAGCTTCGCCACAGAGAGAAAGCTGTCCACGGTTTGGGTGCCTAAGACAGACGCAGCACCTGCTGACCTCCCAGGAAAACCAGCCCCGAAAAGCTGGGCTGCGTTGGACCTGCCTTTGGATGGATTCAGTGAGTCTTCTGCACACATACGCGCTGGTCTTCCCGTGGGAGCTGTTGCCGCTGCCTGTCCACCACTTTTCTCCTCTCCCTTCTTTTGATAACAGCCCTCCTTCCTCCTTATGGTTCTTCACCCAGGAGGGCCGAGGATTCCGTACAGGTTAGGAACTGAGATCTTGACTGGAAAGCCGCAGGCACCCAGGGCTCGTGGATCCATCCGCTGTGAAGATGTTATGAGAGCTCCCCCATTGTTCGGGTGCCTGAACAGGTTTCCTGCTCCTGAGCTACCGGAGCCTCAGGTTGTTCAGGCTTCCCATAGCCCCAGAGGCTTCCCTAGGGTTCATCCAACAATCACTTTTCTCCCTTTGTTGAAATTAGTCAGATTCTGTCAGTTGCACTCCAAGAACTGTGGCAGAAAGAACAGTTCTCCGGTGTCTGCTGGTTGTACGAGAGGTGTGGGCCCACGCCCCGGCTTCTCTCAGGGCAAAAGTCTCCATAGAGTGTCTTTCCTGCTAACTTGAGGCCATGGCAGGATTTTAGGGATTCTTGATCCCTAAAAGGCTAGGAAGACAGGATCTCCTTATTATAGCAGAAAATTGAGTCCCCTGGAGTGTCAGGGAATTGATAGAACCTGAGAGTCCATGCCAACTTTAGACACCTTTTGTAAGATAAACCACAGTGATTTTGCCGGGGCTGGCTGTGAGCTGGCACTCAGGACCCGTGCTCGTTTCCTGGAGGCAGAGCCAGGCAGCTCTGTCATCTGTTCGTGATTACAAGGCCCGGCATGCCCCACCAAGGGCCCTCTGGCGCCTTTCCTCTTTGGAAACACATTCAGCACATATTTAGAAACCGCAATGAGAAGCCCTCCCTGAGAAAGTGACTAAACACTGCTTAATATTCTGAAAACATAAACAGCCACTGCGAAGCCAGCCCTAAGCAGCTTAAGGAAAGCTGACTTGGCACCTAGGGGGAAGCCAGCTGTTGCTGGCATTGGATTGGCGGAGGTCGTAAAATTCCTTGCAATGTCAGTATTGTCAATAAATATATATTAAGTTTGTTCTCCATCTTCCACGCTGGAACATGCTGGTTGGATTTGTGCCCTTCTGGACGTTTTGGAGACATGAAGATCAGTGTTGGCTTTCCCTGCTTCTCTCCCAGGACTTGTGTTAGGGGTTGGATCCCAATTCAACCCATTGATGTGTCCTCCAAAGACATGTTGAAATCCTCACCCCCAGGACCTCAGAATGTGACCTTATGTGAAGTCGAGTCATTGCAGATAGAATTAGTTAAGATAAGGTCATCCTGGAGAAGAAGAATGGGCTGTAATCCAATACGACTGCTGTCCTTTTTAAGCAGAGGAGAGGGAGACGCACAGGACCAGTGCCATGGTTTGTGATGACAAAAGCAGAGAATGGAGTGACGTGACTGCAAGCCATGGGCTGCCGAAGAGTGACGGCCACCACCAGACTCTAGGAAGGGGCAAGGAAGCATTCTTTCTTCTGTGGGTTTCAGAGGAAGCGTAGCCCTGCTGACACCATGATTTTGGATTTTTCACTTCCAGAATTGTGAGACAACCACTTGTTACTCTTTTAAGTTGCCCCGTTTGCGGTGCTTTGTTACAGCAGCCCTAGGACACGATCGCACTGCAGCTCTAACCATCTCCCCGTGTTAGACTGTACCCCTCCCCCATTCTTTCATTCATTTGGTGATTGAGCATTCATTAGGCACCAGCTCTGTTGTAGATCCAGCGTTGGGCACAGGGGACACAGAGGCCACGGGGCCCAGTTCCCACCTTTAGGGAGTTCAGAAACAGGAAGTGGGGTAGGCGTGGACCTGCCCGCAGACATAGCCTCATCTGACTTAGGTTCTAAGAATTTACTGTTTGTCAGTTACTGTAGGTTTGTGTGTATGTGTTGGCTCTTTAATCACATTGTCGAAACCCCATCAAAAACAATCTTTTTACCTACTGTTCTATCATAAAAGTTTTAAAGTTTACACAAATGTTTAAAATGTGCATTGATCACCCCTTAGTCTATGGCTTAGATTTATAGATGGTTAACATTTTGCCATTATTTGGTTTTAAAGACTATAGTTTTATTTATTTTTATATCTCAGAGGTTGAATGTGGTTTTACATAAGAGTGGGAGCTTTGGCACTGACCTTGGATTCAAACCCTGGCTTTATCAGTCCAGCTTTGTGTCTTTAGGCAGGTTGTTCCCCTGCTTTTTGCCTCAGTTCCCTCGCCTGTGAAATGGGAATAATAACAGGACTTCTCTGCTCAGGGGCATGGTGTGAGGAATAAATGCATTCACATTTGAAAAAACACTTAAAACAATGCCTTTCAGGATGTAACTATTCAATAACTGCTAGCTGTTTAAATACTTATTTTCTGCAGTTCTTGGAACACGGCGGGTATCTCACTCTCCCAAGCAAGGCTGGCATTGTTCTCTCGCACGTGCATGATGGGGAGCCGTGCCCTCCTTTCACTCATTCTCCAGTGTATTCTCTGGGGCATGAACTCTGTTCATCAGAACTAAGAACTGGACACAACCCAATGTTCACTACCTGGGGAACAGAGAAACACATTGTGCTGTATTTATTCAATCAGTTAATACTCAGCAAAAAAGAAGGTATTCCGTGATACAGGAAATGACATGCATAAACCTCAAAATGTTATGTAAATGTTTTAAAGAAGCTAGAAACAAATGACTGCATATTGTATGATACCATTTATATGAAATTAATTACAAAAAAACAAAGCTATGGTGACCAAAAGCAGGCCACCAAGTATTAGTCACTGTGGGTGAAGCAGGGGACTGGCTGCAAAGGGACATGAGGGTGTATTTGTTTTGTATCTTAGAGCTTGCTTTCTGGAGCAGTGGAAACGTTCTAAATTTTGAGCATAGTGGTGGTTACATGACTGTTAATTTGACAAAATTCATCTAATTTTAAACTTAATATTGCTATAGTTTATTGTATTTAAATTGTACCTAAAACTGATTAAAATAAACATAGTATGTTATGGTTTATTGTGTGTCTTCTTCACTAGAATCTAGAATATAAGCTTCTTGAGGTCAATGTTTAAAACCAGTATGCTTGCAACATAACAGACTATAAATCTTTATTGAAGGAATATATGTCCATGCTTTTGATAATAGCTTTGAACTCAAACATTTCTATGATGGAATCTAATAGTCACTCACCATTTACTATCCATATGAACATGGACAATGTATGTTATATCTTTAAGCCCTGGTGTTCTCATCTATAATACTGGTATTAAAAATAGAATTTCTTTCATAGAGTTGTTATGAAGATTGAACTACGCACTATCTGTCATGCGGTGAGTACACGATAAGTCAAACTTTTTGTCATTATTTTATATGACTTTGTTGCATCTTAATTACCTCTGATTGTTAATTGTTACTATTATACACTTTTTAAGACCAGAGGCTTTGCATTGTTATTATTGCCTGAAAGTCCTGGCACATAGTAAGTCCTACTGAATGCTGAATAGGGAAGTCCTCACAGAACCTTGGTGACAGGTCTTGTAACTTTAAGTGAAGCAACATATACCGTGTAACAAAACCAATGCTACTAATTGATATAATTGATATTATATAATTGATATAAAGAAGAGTTAAGTTTCTAGGTATCTCTTCAATGTTATAACAAAATGACATTGAAAAAAATGGCATTGTTTGAGGACCTGCTCTATGACCTGATTCTTTAAGTGTTCTAGACCCATCTTCCTCATTCCTGGGGCTACTTATGTGTGCAGTCACCCCTTTCTAGGAATGTTACCCACCTCTCTCATGCACAAGCACACCCATGCACACACCTACAAATGACGTTTGTACTTACTGTTGAGGTTTAAGCAACCCTCTCACAGTAAAAAATGTCCCTGACTTCCAAGAAGAGATCAGATTACCTTACTATGTGCTTTCAAAGTACATAATACCTTTCCTTCACAACACTCACCAAAATTTGCAGCAATACAGTTGTATGATTATTTGGGTTGTGTAAGCTTCACAAAGCCTCAGTTCACTTAATTCATTAACATTTCTTGACAGGAAGAAGGAAGTAGAAAAGGAAAAAGGCAGTGGGCTGGTGTTACCAGGTAGGGAAAGCTTTCTTTTTTTTGGAGGGGGATGGTTTCTTTTACTTTATTTTGTTTATTAAATTCTAATTTTGTGTTTCAGTGTCAGGCATAGCCTGAACTCCAGGTGGTCCAACAGTGTCTACCAGGTGGAATGAGAATCATCAGCCTCCAAGTTCCATGAGTGAGCTGCCTTGGTGCCCAGCAAGAGTGCGAAATCTGCTTTCCCAGCTTATCTTTTTGCTCAGGAATTTGGAGTTGCCCCTCTTTAGGCGCAGAAGACAGCCCCAATTTAGACTGGTGTTTACAGCCTTTTCGGGTGTAGCCCACATGCATTTTTCCTGCTTTTGCTTACAATATCCTCCTTCCCTCTTTCCAAACAAGTCCTTGTTCCTCTTCTTTACGATGTAAGCTCAAGGCCCAATTCTTGAGGTTCAACAACTCTTTTCGAACCATGTGTCCTGATTTTCATATATTATAACTATAAGATTCCTTCTCATTGTTTATGGCGCTATCCTGAATATAAAATCTACTGAGATGTCTGATACATAGTAGGAACTGAACAAAGGTGGCTGCAATCACACATCTTGACTATCTCTTATCCACACAGAGCCACACGAATTTTAGCACATTTCTTTATCTTTCATCAACAACATGTGTGAAAATGTGCTAGACAATGTGGATGGTCTTGAAGGGACCATGGTGAAGAAAAGGCAGTCATTTTCTTTAAAGAACCTTCAACCAGTTGGGATGATGACCTAATAAACAGCAGATCACAGCACCACATGGACAATCCTATCCAAGAGATACTCAGCGTCCTCAGCCAACACTTCTGAGGACAGACAGGGGGGTCCAGGGAGGCTTCCCAAAGAGGTGAAGATGCTGCCATCTTTTCTGATCCTGTTGGCTCTTCTGTAAGACAACTCCTTCGTTCCAGCGGGAAATATTAGCAAAGCTTTTCACAGGGTGCAGAGAGTAAGGGTTAGCACGTTCCAAGCCCTGTGCAGGTTGGAGGAATACTTTCTTCATCATCCTAACAGCTCTTTGAGGAAGAAGATATTATTTTGTTCATTTTAGCCATGAAAAAAGTAGAGGCGAGGAAAGAGCAACTAACTCTGCTGTGTATTCACACACAGTAGGGTGAGTGTGGATCCCAGCTAGAGGCAAAATGAAACCACCAACCCTCAAATTCCAGCTTATGGTAACAGAGTCAATATAAAAATTAGTCTCTGATAATCCTTTTCTTAAACCCAAGAATGGAATGGTGGTGATGATGACAGCAATAGCATTACCCCCTAAGTAGGATAACTGCTTTCAATCTTGATGGGGAACCTTACATAAACCCCTCTCATGCAGCCTGTTTTATAGATGAGGATGCTAAACTCAGATGTTAAGCAGCTTTGCCAAGGTACCAAACCAGGCAGGAGTAGAGCTGGGTGCAGATGGAGGTCTTTGATCCCTGGGTTCATGTTCATTCCTCTAGTGACACGGCTTCTAAAGTTCAGTAGTTGATATTCTAATTACACTTATCACTGTTTTTCCCATTTGTTCAACACAGCTGTATTTTAGTAACGTGTTGAGTGTAGACATTACTGCAACCAAACTTTGATTCATTCTTCACTTGACTTTCTGGGAACATTATCTGGAAGGGTGCTGGTTCAACACAAAATTTTTGGAGACCTTGAGGAGCTGATGTGGATAGTATATACAGGGTGTTTTATAAATTTTTTTACAAGCAACTGATTAATAACCTTGAGAATGAATTGGTATATAGCAACTGATTAATAACCTTGAGAATGAAAATGTCAGGCCTATGGCATAAATATTAGCCAGCAGACCTCAATTTGTTTTGGATAAGGATCAGCAGTCACATAGAAGTCAAGGGAAAGATACCTCTGACACCGCAAATCCCCTCTAAATATCAAGATCTATTTAAACAAGGCATTTTGAAACACAGGCAGTGTAATTAATAATCCCATTATATAAGTAACATTTGCTCATTTTAACTACTGGGAACTTTAATTAGGTCTCTTCCATTGTAAAGAATACAAACCTGTTTCTCAGGTAATGGTTTGGGGTTGACGTTCTTAGAAATCCTAGTGCCGGTGATGACTCAGTGCTCAGGTGTAGGCAGCAAGGGAGGGGAGGGCTGGCAGGATGCCGACCAAGAGAAAAGGGGAGGGCATGGCCTCAGCAAGCTCTGGCGCTAGGATGAAATCCTGGAATCCAAACTCCTTTCTCCTCTGCTTAACAACCTTGCACTCGTGCTTTTGCTTTTGGAGGATGTTCAGATACCATTAGTAGTCACTAGGTTGTCCGTAACAGGGACTTTTCTTGCCTTCTCAGACGCATCTGCTGTCACTGCCGCCTTCTGCCTCCTACGCTTTCGCCGTGTGCTATTGTCCGGATTCTCGGGATATTTCATGGTCTCACCTGCCTTCAGGTTTTTCCCAACTGATGCTGACTGATACTATTGTCTTTGTTCCTTGCTTAGAAACGTCACTCACTCTTTGGGGCTGGCTCCAGGGGGTCACCTGCCTGGGAAACCTTCTCTCACCTCTCACCCCCATTTCTGCCATACCTGTCACTTTGGGGCTGTATCAGGCTCCCCTCCAAGCCGTCGAGGCACTTGGAGTTTAGCACAGTCACCTACCTGTACCTGGAAGAAACACTCCCCGCTGGGAAGGCCACCTCCTCCCCAGCTTGGACAGAGGGATGCATGCCCAGCCCTTCTGTATCTAGAAATAACAGCAAGACAATCTCCTGTAGAAATGACCTCAGTCAAAGAATAAAAGGAAGAACAACAACATCAAAACAGTTTTGAATGTGTTTTTACTGGCCTATCACTAGTTAAGGGGCAGTCACTGGGAGCAGATTGCTCTGTGCTGAGCCTTGTGTCTCATAAAACCACTAAGGACCCAGGACATAGTCTGAAGGCACATGGCCTTTGCTGTCCCTCACCAGTGGAAGATGCTACAACCAATGAACAATTACAGCTGGCAGAGGTCATTGCTGTTAGGAAGGTGTCCTCCTTACTTCAGGTGGATTTAGATGGCATTGTGTTTGAGGCTTGATGCTTATCCCTGGAAAATGTGTGTGTTTGCTTCTTTTCTGGACTTAATGTCTTTCATTCGATGATTAAGAAGAAAGAGGGGGCATTGCTGCACCTTACTGGGTAGAAGAGAATTCAAAGAGGCTGAACTGTCGTGACAAATGTCGAGGGCCAGAGCTGGTCTTGGAAAAACGTGCTGAAACTTTGGGCGGAAGTACGTGGACTTTGAAAAGCATACTGCTGTGGGATGGCTGTGAGTCCTAGAGTGCCCGGAGTGCAGCCGAGGGGCCAGGCGCCATCAGACATAGACTCTACATGAGGACCCACCCTTGTGGGTGAGGGTTGGGGACTGGCATGGAAGGCTAGAGGAAAGTGGTATTCTGAGCTGTACATTGGTGAGCGGTCTGAGAAATGTGTACAGTTCAACTTTTCTTGTGGTTTTCCTTTGTATTATGAGGCCCCTGTTTCATTTACTGGGCCACTGCCATTTGGCAGGTACTAGGTGCTGGAGGTAGATATACGGGGGATATAGGCGGCATGATGCTGTTCTTAATGGGGCTTACAAAGTTGGCGGAGCAAGGCATAATAAACACAAAAGCAAAGAAATGTACACAGTATGTTCAAGGCATGATAATAGCTTTGCAAGAAATAAAAGTGGTGGGGGGAGCACCTCAGGGGACAGGGGATGAATTGGACAGTGAGTGAGGAGGGGAAATTTGAGCTGAGACATTAGACACAGAGTCACTAGCCAAGTGCAGACCTGGAGGCAGTGGACTCTGGGCAGAGCAGAAAGCAGATGCATAGACCCAAAGGTCGAAACAAGCTGAGCATGCTGGAGGCACAGAAAGGGCCTGAGGTTTGGATCTAGAAAGTAAGGAGGAGAGAGGCCAGAGAACATGTGAAGAGGTCGGCAGGAGCCAGATTTGAAGACTGATGGAAAAATTCTGGGTTTTAAGTGTTATTGGAGAGTTCATGCAGTACAAAATATAACTTATATGTTTAAAAGTTGTTCTGATTGTTGAGGGAGAATAGATTTTTGGGGTAGGACAAAGAGTAGAATCTGAAAAATCAGTTAGGAGCCTATTGCATTAATCAAATTACACAGAATTAGGCCTGGCTGGGATTAGGGTTTTCTTATTGGTGGTGAGGAGAGGTGTTGATTTGAGGATTTTTGGAGGTAGACATCACAGGATTTGCTACTTTTAGAGTAAGGTTTTGTATCCTCACCTCCCACACGTGCCACCCTTCAGAGACATTAGCTATGTGCATATACCTTGTGCAGTGGTAATGTAGGTGCTGACGTATTGGGGTGGCACAGACAAGCCTCACCTGCCCCTTGTTCACCTGCTGCCCAGGCCCATTGGCAGCTCCCTGACGGCCTCGGACCTAGAACGTTAGATGTGACTGGCTGCAGTGAGAGTTGGGAGCAGATATTAAATGCAGGAAAGAGTTGCCAACAGAGGCCTCTTTTTGCCCCTGGCCCTGCATGATGCATTTTGTATCGGCCAGAAGGAAAGCATACACCTTGGCACAAAATGGGAGCCGGCCTATTAACCTTTCTCCCAGAGAATGCAGTGAGCCTTAGGAATCAGTTCAGAGGCTCAGCCAGGGTCCCTGGTCAGCACATTCTTTGGGCTCATGGAAAAGGGCAAGCTGAGAATATTCACAACCACGGAGAAATGGCCTCATAAAAATGCATAAGAGTGTGCACAGGGAGGGATGGCTTGGATGACAAAAGCAGTGTTTACATACTGTTACACTAAAAATATTCACACCTCATCAAATTGTCAGTCTTGTTTGCTGGCAACAATGGGATTTTTCCCTCTGTAAGGTGTAATAGCTCTCAGCAGAGCGCTGAGCGTTATGTCTCATTAATCCTTCCCAGATCCCAGCAAGGTGGGTGGTGAGGGTCAGGTTTCCTGTTGCAGCACAGGAAAACAGATCAAGATTCACCGTCCCCCTCCTCTTTCCTCACAAGATAGAGTGTATTTGCCAGCTCATGTCTGAAGCTTTACTAGTCCATTGTGGCTCTTGTAGCTTGGCCCTTCCTACTGTCATCTTGTCCATCACCCTGGTGCTGATGAGGAAATGGAGATTAGAGGGCAGACAGGACATCAGTTCAGCAAGGCCTCTCTGCGACCCAGTGGTGAAACCATGCAGGCTCTGTAGTTTCCTACTTAGACAGAGGTGGCTTAGTCAGGGCACAAGCCTGTGTAAATACCTCAAACATTTTATACGTGATCATTTTTCTAATCATTATGACAACCTCCTAAGGTCGGTTTTAATTATTTCATTATTATTATTGTTAATTATTACAGTTGCCCAGATGAGAATTACAAAGATCAAGGTACATGTAAATTGTGCACTCAAACCCGAATGTATTATCTGACACCAAAGCTGTTATTATATGCGATGTCACCCTACCCTTCACTTTGTATCCAGTGGACCGACTGACACGTAGCAGAAGCTCAGTAGTGTTACTTTATTGATGTGGTCTTGCAAAGAGGCAGCGTGGACTTGGATGGATGGCAAGTGGAATTCAGACAGACGGCGATGCAAATGCAGATATCTTTCTTGCTAGATGGGCACCCTCAGGAGAGTCAGGAAGCATTCCTAGCCTCACTTTTCTCATCCACAAAAGAAATAATAAAATACACCCACGGGAGGAAAAATGCAACAATAAAATAGTAGCACAGAAAGAGACTGTCTCCCAGGAAGACCACTCCACACTTGTGGGTTCTTTCTGCTCCTTCCCGCAACAGCAGATTTGGGTGTTTTTTTCAATAATCTTCTGAGAAAAAACAAACAAACAACAAAAAAAACCCCTTTCTATATTGTTTTGAATTTACTTCCTAGAATGGACTTATCTGTAGTGTCCAACAAGTTAACATTTTTCCTTTGCTTTTCACTTGTTGTCAGCCTCTGCTTGTCCTATTGTAGACCATTGAGTCAGATTATTCAAGCTTCTTAGCTGTAGGGACATTGTTGCTAGCCAGCGGACCACTGAATACGTATTGAGCATGTAGATATCAGTGGAATCCTGAAAGCTAAGGCTTCATGAGTCCAAGGGAGCCATCGGGGCCACTTTAACACTTATGGAAATTTGGGAATATTCTTACCTTCTTTGTGATTTAGTTTTCTCATCTACATGATGGGCATATGGGTGAAAAGGTTTGAGAAGATTGAGGTGATGTTCTAGAGTACTACTCAGTACCTGGCTTTTATTAAGGGGTTAGTATGAGTAACTAGTCATTAGTATCACTCACTAAAATATTTAGTTATAGGAAACTTGTAAGTTAATGATTTCCAATGCAATATGGTATTGTATATAATGGTCATGTACACATTCAACATGTCTTAAATTTTTTTTATATTGAATATTAAATAAAATATTAAATTTAAAATATGCATGTTTTTATTTTATATATTTTATATAAAATATAAATAAAATGAATATCTGTATACCATTACTCATTATTTTGAAACCCACTGTATATGAGGTCTGTCCAGAAGGTATTCAGCCATGTAATATTAAAAAAAGAGACCTATATTGAAGAAGATACAAGATACAAGAAACAGTGTACATAGGACAATGACGCCTCTGTCTCTTTCAAGTAAGTACCATGGGACCTCACACAGTTCTCCCAATTGCCATTAGCTACCCTGTCATATTTCCTGAATTTCATCAATAGTCTGAAATCTCTTTCCTCCCAAAGGTGATTTTAGCTTGGGGAAAAGCCAGAAGTCACAGGGCACCAAGTCTGGACTGTTAGTGGGGCTGAGTCACCTGGGTGATGTGATGTTTTGCCAAAAAACCCTGCATGAGACATGATACATGACTGGGTGTGTTGTTGTGATGAAGCTGACAGTCACCGGTTTCCCATAGCTGCGGCCTTCGGAATCACCCAATAGTTTCCACAGAGGTATGTTCAAGCTTACCGCAAAATTTGATGCAGACTTATTGCTCTTCTCCATCATTTTGAATGCAATGGCCACACAGCACTCATGCTCACTCAGTTGAGGCTACCGCCCCCACTGACCAGTACAGTGAAGCCGTCACTGTTCACACATGCACATTCCAGCCCACTCTCCTTGGCTGCCAGGTTTCATCGATGTCACACAAACTGTGTGTGTTATATTAACAACGGCTGGACTTTTTCCAGACAGACCTCACATGCAGCCCCCATCACCTCCATTACATGCCTGTCCTTCTCCCAGAGCCAGCAGCAACCTTGCAGATTGTGTTAAAACTCCCCCAGCTTTTCTTTACAGATATATCTTTTATGCTTGTACTTCTTAACAATAGAATGTTTTAGTTTTGCATGATTTTGACATCTATATAAATGATATCACATTGCTATTAATCCCCTGCTATTTGCTTTTTTGAACATTATATTTTGAGGTGTATCCACGTTGTTTATGTAGCTATAATTTAGTCTTTTCGGTATTGTAGAATAGACTAGTGTATATAGATAAGGTAGAATTCGCTTATCCATTTTACTTTAAATGGATGTTTTATGACTTCCTTTTTCCCTATTATTATCAGTACTTCTAGCAACATTATTATATAAATTCATAATGTGCATGGACAAGATTCTCTGTAGGATAGATATTTGGGAGCCAAACTGATGGTTCACAGGGTCTGAACATGTTGCGTATTACTAGATAATGCCACTGCCTTGTTTATTAAGTAACTCTAACCATTTACAATCCTACCACCAGTAGGTAAGAAATATGGTTGCCTGCCACCCTTGCCAATACTTGATATTCTCGATCCCTATTTTTTACAAACTGTTGAATGAAAAGTGGTACCTCCTCCTGTTTTTAGCTTTCTTTGATTACTAGTGAATTGTGTAATAATTTAAAATGCTAATTGGTCACTAGAATTGCTGCTTTTGTGAAGTGCTCATTAAAGCCTTTGCATTTATTTTTCTTTGAGTCGTCTTTAATTCACTGATTAATATAAATTCTGTTTACTGTCTGGATACTATTTCATTACCTACTCCCAGATACTGTCTCTGACTGTGTGATTTGCCATTTGGTTTTTTGTACTAAGTCTTCGGATGACCAGATGTTCTTAATGCCGCTCAGTATATCATGCATTTCCTCATGAATTATACCTTTTAGCTCTTGTTTAGAAACTCTCCCCTCTCCAAAACTCATACGGATGTTCTGCCATTCTCTCTTGTTATTTTCAAAAAGTTTTATTGTTTTACTTTTCACGCTTAAATATTTAATCCACCTGGAATTGATTTTGTGTATGGTATGAATAGGGGTCAAATTTCACTTTTGTCTACATGAATAACCAATTGCTCCAGGATCATTTACTGAATAGTTCACTTTTTTCCCACTGATGTGCAATGTTAGAAATAAATCTAATTTCCATGCACGTGCGGGCCTGTTTCTAGGCTCTTTTCTCTTCTTATGCACTTATTTGACCACATGTACACCGACAGCAGCCTGCTTTGATTACCACCACCTAATAACAATGCTTAGTGTTCTGAAAGCCAAACCCACCACTCTTTTCCCTCAGAAGTGTTTTGGCCCTTGTTGGCTTTTTGCTCTTCCATATAAAATGGTTGAGTCAACTTGTCAAGTTGCTTAAAAATAACTTGTTTTAACAGTCTCAGAATTATACTGACTTTGTAGGCTTATAAATCAGTTTGGAAAGAAATGACATAAATATCGTGTCATGTAATCCATGAACATGATATAGCACTTTTAAATTTTGTTCTTCTCTAATGTTTTTCAATAAAGTTTTATGAGATTTTCTTTCTCTTTTTTTAAGATTTTATTTATTTATTTTTAGAGAGGGAAGGGAGAGGGAGAGAGAAAGAAACATCAATGTGCGGTTGCTGGGGGACATGGCCTGCAACCTAGGCATGTGCCCTGACTGGGAATTGAACCTGCGATGCCTGGTTCGCAGCCCGCGCTCAATCCACTGAGCTACGCCAGCCAGGGCAAGTTTTATGAGATTTTCTATAAAGCTCCTTCCCATCTCTGTTAGATTTATGTCTAGGTACTTGATATTGATGCTATTATGAATTGTTTCTTTTTTAAAATATGTGCTCTGTTCATTCATTTTTTTATTTGTTTGTGTCAAGAATCCCTGCTGATCTTAAGTGAGGAGGAGAAGCTTCTGGGATTGCCTTCTGGAGCCCCGAACCCCCTTGCAGGGTGCTGAGCACTGCCAGCTCTGGTCCGCCAGGGCTCCGCCAATGCTTGCTCTTTTTGTTCCTCTTGTTCTCCTTCACTGACTTATCTTAGGAGCTGGTTTGTGTAACTTGAGTGTCTGGTCTTAAACCAAAGCTTTGAACTTTGGCACCTGTCTCTCTGGACCTTGCCAGCTGCCTTCTCTGGTTGATTGAGAACTCGGTATGTTGACTTGTTCATGCTTACTGTAATTCCTTTGCAAAGATGGCTATATGGGGAGGCAGCTTTAAAACTTATATACATAAAGATCCTATATAAGAGCAACCTGGTAAGAAGGAAAAGGTAGGGAAAGCTTCTTTAATTGAATTTGCATAGTGAGCCCACAGTTTAAATTTAGATCATTTGATTCCTCTTTGCATCACTTCTGTCACATGAAAATGAGACCATTAATAGAATTCAGTGAGCTCTTGTAAGGAAGAAATGAATGAATATGAGTAAAAAATTAGAGCATTTGCTTTGGAACAATTTCTCAATAAATGCAGGCTATAATATTAGCAGTAGTAATGTTTACTGTTAAATTGTTTCTTGGGGGTGATGTGTTGAGCTGATTGTGATGGCTTTACTGAGGAGGAGGGCTAGATGTCCAGAGGCATCTGAAGTTTTCCCACATATTTGGCTGACACTAGGGTATAATTTAAGGTGGAAGAAGCTTTTCACTTGTCCTAAATAACTTCTAAGCACTCACAGGCCCCAAAATTTTAACAATACTTGACAATTCTTCTTTTATACAGTTAGTTTCCCATTTAAATACAGATACTTTTGGGGGCAGTTGAAAAAACAATAATATAGGAATTTGAAATCAAAGAGTTTAGGGTGGTGTCTTTGCTACTCTGTCATTTTCCTGTATGGCTTTAGGTAACTGCATTAAGGTTCAACAATACTTAGTTCTTCTTTCTTTGTGGGTAACCTCAGTTATTGTTGCCCAGGGGCTGAGAATGGAAGTGATGTAGTGCAGTAGGTCAGAGCAGAAATTGCGGGAAAGCAAGGGACCCCAATTTGAGCAGGGGACCTGCCCAAATCCAGCATATAGACTGCTCCCCTTCTTGCCAGGAAAAGCAGGGGTGGTGGGAAGGGTGCAGAAGGGGCAAATTAAAGCAGCCTGCCTTCTGCAAAGGGAGGGGCTGCCTGAAAAAGGGGGATTGCCTGAGGTGAGAGGCTAGTATAAACAAATGCAGTTAGTGGAAAGAGGGGAAGAGAGCTCCTGGAATTCAAACCAGAGCTGGGATTAATAGCCCATAGCCTTGGGGCTACTAGCCTGTGACACAGCCTGGCATACTTGCATGAGCTCTGGGGGATGGATACCCCACCCAGGGTGACTGGACACTTCTTCCCATGCCCAGAAAAAGGGGCAAAGACAAAAAGGGGCTGGACACTCCCACTGGTTTCCAGAGTGCCTGGGATTGAGGGAGAGAGGACTTTTTTTTACTTGTGGAGTTTTAGGTTGGGACTTCTGGTTGCAGGTGTGCTTGGATGCTTTGAGTATCTGGTCCTTGCTCCCCGCATGGTCTGGAGCTCTCATGGGACTGGCTGATGCCAGACCCACCAGGAGCTTAGGCCCTGAATGATTTGGAGCCTGCTCCCGGAGGCAGGGTCCCGCTCTGGGATGTGTGCCTTGCTGGCCTCCATGACACATAGTGTCCCATAGTGGACTCTGGGACACTATAATTCAGTGCAACAATGGCACACACATCCTGGATGCCTACCTGGGGACTGAGAGCAGTGCACCCCAGATCCTGAGCTGCTGCCAGAAGATGGCAATGCTTAAACCCACAAGTGCACATTCCAGAGAGGAGGAGGGTCTGTTTGTGTGTCTGGCTTAAACCAAACAGGACAGATAAGGAAATGGGGGATCTTCTGGGTGTGGTTTTGGCTTGTAATCTTTTGGGGAGCAAAACATACTCTGGGTCTCATGGGTTCAGAGCAGGAGTGCTCTCAGCACCCCCAAAATTGGAATCATGCTAATAAAAACCCATTTCCTTCAACATAAATTTTTCGGTCATGTAGTAGGGTAATAAGCAGCCTAACCCCATGCTGTCATGCTGCACAATTACAGTGACATGTGCCACTCCTGGCCTGAAGCACTTGTCATTGTGAGACCCTCCACTTCTTGTCTTCTATTCTCCTTCCACAAAGGTTACCAAGGTGCCTTCACATTAAAGTGACAGACTCAAAAAGATGGGTGTTCTGTTTGGACTGCCAATTGGACATTTGGGAGAAGGTCATTCTGAGAGAGGCCCCTGGACTTAGACTAGAAAGGACTTTGTGTGCAAAATATACTTTTGCTACATTAAGCAACTGAAATTTTTTTGCTGTTGTTAATTCATCCTTACTCTATCTTTGATTAATAAAATTCCTTTACCTTCCTGAGCCTTAGTTTTCTCATCCTTAAAGAAGGAGTAATAATATCTACATAACTATGTTTTTTAAGGATAAAATTAAATAAGGTAATATGTGCAAAACATCCAAGTTTACATGTGCATAAAGTAATTACTCCTAAGTGATAGTTATTATTATGTTTAAGACCCATATTATGTGAAGAGCCTCAGGAATTCTAGACAGATAACCTATGAAAAGTTTCTTGCCTTCAAAGAGCATGAGAATGTTGGGAAATTAATATTTCCACTTCAAATTTTGCTCTTCTGACCTCTATCCTGATTGCTTAATAACCAGTGGGGAGAAAACACTATCTTTGGTTCCTGTGCTCTGCAGATACTAATTGCAGATAAGCTGGACTTCAGCACTAGGCAGAAATTAGCTCAGTCACGTGTCTGACCTCCACTCTCTCTTCCAATGGCCTCTTTCTGTGTCCTCTACGACTATGCCCCATTCCTCTACCTGCGCCTATTCTCGTCTTGTGTAATCACAAGTAAATTATCAAATGGACGCCCAAATACGGTTTGTGTTCCCTGAGAATCAGAGATAAACTTTATCCTCGTTTTTGCTGCTTGCCATTTACTAGACTTTTCTGAGCTCTCCTCTCCTTGGCCTATTTTGTGGTGCTGCTGTGGGGGGGTGTTAGTTTAATAGGGGTTCACTGATTATTGCATGTCTGTCAAACTTCTGTTTTGTAGAAAGAATCCCTAACCAAAATAAGATGTTCCGGAGGTGCTGGACTTACATCGCACATACTCATGTCCTGACACTTCTCATACAATTCTAGCAGCACAGGCACCTGGCCTGCGGGGCTAGGAAAGGACTTATTTTCTGTATGTGAAGGAGAGAAGGAGGTAACATTCACTGAACACACTTAGTTTAATTATGTGCGCTGTTTTATGCCATGCCCATTTTTAAGGTGATGGAATATGGGTTGAGAAGGTTAATTAATTTAAGAAATGTCACACACCAAAGAATTCCTTTAGATCTTTTTTTCTTCCATTTTCTCCCTTGTTTTTCTAATTCAAAAACTGTACTTTTTTGTCATACTAATAGCATTTTATTTTTACTAAGAGAAATACATAATTCATGAAAATACTAAAAAGAAAACAATAATAAGTAGCAATTTTCAGCAGCATTAAATTTTCTTGTTCAATGAGATGGTAGATGTTTTACCAGAGGAGTGTGGTAATGGTTAAAATGTGTTATCTCTGTTATGTTTTTAGTAATATTTAAATTCGCCTAAGGCCTTTATAATACTGTCATCGTGAACTCATAGGGTTCATAGGATCTCAAGAGGGTAACCACTGATATGGTCTAATCAACTCACATAATACATTCAACAATTGCTACAACTATGTATTGAATTCTCATGAATTCCATTCCATTCTGGACCAGGGGGATCCAGCTGCCTCTGTATAGAGTTTATATTTTACTAGGGAGGACAATTAACAAAATGAGTAAGTAAATTATTTAGTATATTAGGAGTGAAAAGTACTATGCAGAAAATAAAGTGAGAAAGGAAGACAGGAGGTGCTGGGGTGTGTGTGTGTGTTTGCAGTTTTAAGTGGGGTGAGTAGTCTGAGCAAGAAAAGTGGAATAACTTGCTAATCATCATACACTTAATACATGGCAGACAGGAACCTGTCCTCAGTGTCCTAACTCATGACCTTACACTCACAATTTGATTGGCACAGCCCTCTGAATTTCTTTTATCAAAGACAAACCCAGATCAAATCAGCAGCATGAAATTGTTCACTGGTGCATTCTTTAGGATTATTTTGGTTTCAAGAGGCAGGTAGTTGCCTCAAATTGGCTTAAGCAAAAACAGGTGAGCTTAGTGGAAGGCGAGTAAGGTGTTTCAGGTCATGTAGAAGGGGAGAATAGTTCAGCCTCTGGGAATATGAATGCCACCCCAGATGATCTTTCCATCACTTTACTCTCTCATCAACCTCCTCCACAAGGCTGGACACCTGACTGATAATTGTATCATGCGTAGGGCTGGGCAAGTGTGGTCTTTGCTCTCTCCTCAGCATTAAGGTTTGCTGAAACTTAAGAGCCTTTGCTTCTATGTCTGGCCGTGCTGTTTGGTGGTGATGCCCATTTGGGCACTCCTTGACTCTTTGAAGCTCACATGGGGTGGGCCAGATGCCGTGAGTTTCTCTAGAACTACTGTCTATAGGGCTGTCCTGGGACACCTAGGCTGGAACCCTTCCAAGAGTGAGATTAGCAAGCAGATTGCCCCTAGTGGCTGGTGCTGCCTTTATTTTGCAGATTGCCTGACTTTGAACCACTGGAAAGGTGCTGACAAGTTGATTTGGGGTGATTGTCTCTCAAGTCAGAAAGAGGATGAGTGCAGGGGTCTGGACTTTATTGGTTCACTGATGACACTGGGCTTAGGTCAGGTGTGTGTTCTCTGCATCAGCTCTCCCAGTCCAGGTCCTGATAGTGGTGTCACTTCCAGTGTTCAGCAGCCAATGGGTGAGGGACTGGAAACAATGGAACTGAACTCTGTTGAATGAATTGAGATTAAGATTTTACTCTCTACTAGCTGAGTGATTATGAGCATGTTATGTGACCTCTATAAGCTTTGTTTTCCTTATCTTTAATGTGGTAAGATGACTTTTTAAAAATAATTATTAAGTGAGATTATGTTTAAAGCATACTTCGAACAGAGCCTGGAACATAGTAAGCATTCGGTAAGTTTCATCATCATCATCATCATCATCATCATCACCACTACCATCATTGTCTTGGAGAGACTGAAAGATGTTAAAATATTTTATCCAGTGTCCCACAGAGAGCTGGGTTTCAAAGGACATGTTCTCCAGAACCCATGTTCTTTTAATTATGCCACACTGTCTTCCCACAGGATAGAGAAGGAATCCCAAAGGAAAACCAGTTTTATGATGGGTCCACTTGATAATTAAGGCTGTTGGTCTAGAAACACTCTGGGTTTGCTGATGCTGAACACACACATTTCTAAAATAAAACTCAAGTCCAAAGTATTTGGCAAAAGCGAAACAGGAGAACACTTATAATTTTGTAGACTGTTGCTTTTATTGGGGAAAAAGCACATAAAGTTAATTTGTACTTTGAGTTGAAAAATATTGACACTTAAGTCAATTTAACTCACAAAAAGGAAATTATATCAAAGTCCAGAATGCTGGGGCAGGGAAGGGGGTAGTAATCAGCCCTTACATTGCACACAACAGTAAATTAAGTTCAAATAGTTACGCCTGCAGTATGCACGCTGTGGTTTTAATTACCTCCAAATCAGGGAATTCTAAGTTAAAGTTTTCACGATGACTGTAATTTTTGTCCCATTATCCATCTAACAGAATCGACTTTGTGTTATAGAGTTTTCCAGATTATAAATGACGTGAGGCTGTTGAGAGGGTATTGTAATGGCAACTAGCATTACAAAGCTGCACTTGTGTGTTTTAATATTGAGCTGTGAGTTTTTCTTAAGAGTCTTAAAAATAACCTTGCTCTTTATTGGAATTTGTCTAATTATTAATTAGCCAAAAAGTATTTGGGGGTATTTATTTTGTATCAATCTCAGTGATAAAGTGCTAAGGAGGTTAGAAAGGGAAAAATAGAGCAAGAGGAGAAAATAATTTATATAAAAGTCATACTGTAGTAGTGTAGGAATTCATAGAAGAATACAAGAATTAATAATGAAATGTGTTGGTATACAAATACATGCATAGGTGGACAGGACCACATAGGAACCTGCTTTGATGAGGAAGAGAAGAGAAGTGGAAATTGGATTTACCACTCACCCAGTAAAGCAGTTGTGGAGACAGTCCATCATCGCCAGTGGCAGATGTCAGTGAACGGCCTTTGATGTAAGTAAATTGTCAGGGAAAGCCATGAGGGACACCCACACTTTAATCAGCTATAATTTTAATAAGACATAGGCTATACATGAAAAGAATGCAGAAGCCCATCAAGTTCAAAGTTCCACAGAGTTAGCAGGAAAATGCATTTTATTTATCTTAAGAGCCCCCAAACGCAAAATGCAATTACAAGATTAACCTGATGATTTAAGCGAATAGATCGGAAAGTGGCATTGTACCAAGGACAAGGGCCTTGAGACTGGTGCTTGTTTAAGTCAGAAAAGCCCCATTGTACATCATGTTCAAGACTGAGAATGTCTCAGTTTATAGTTATGCATTTGGGAGAATTCAGTTTTTAAGTTAATATTCTAAACTAATATCTTTTGTGTTAAGAAGTTTATACATACTTGGTATTTTAAATACATGCCACGTTTAAGAAAATTTAATGTTGTGGCTACATTTTTAAATACATAATTAAGAACATGTCTCTTAACTAAAAATGCTTTAGGAAGGAGATCTTTGAGAAGCTTAATAGTGTCTGTCTTCTGTAGGCCTCTGTTGACCATGGTAAACACTGCCATGTCCCTGGGGTCTCTAGTATCAGATAAAATGATATGTTTCTGGAGTAGAAAAAGCCAGGTGGTAACACTTAACTTTT